>JAQGAE010000969.1:0-27359 GCA_034696685.1 Julus scandinavius | reverse complement strand
CATGTACAAATTTTCAATAAATTCCATTAACAAATAACCATTTTATGATTTTTATAAAGTTGGCTTACTTTTTATTAGTCCACCCTGTATATCCTGTGATAATCGAAATATACAGTATGCCAGTGTTTTTCAATGTTTTTCAAGTGGACTCAGGCAAATCGTACTCATGAGTAGGAGTACTGATTATGATTTCAGTGGAATCGTACTCTACAGTACAAGTAGAGTACATGTAATCAGTAGTCATATAAAATTGGTAATCAAACTTGGGCAAATTTTTACTCATGGGTAGAAGTACTGATTATGAGTACCTGTGGAATCATAATCCATAGTACGAGTTGTATCGTAATCAGACGATATCGTAATTAGTGTTTAGGATGACCCTCATTTCAAGTTACTCATTCTCGTTACTCAAATGTATTAAATGCACTTCTATAGCAATTTCTATTCGTACTCGATTACATTGGCCCTCATAATTTCAGAATACGTTAATACTCAATGACATTTGTAATCACTCGTTGTGAGTACATTTTGTAATCGAGTGCATTGTACTAATACGTTTTGAGTACATTTTCATTCAATTACTTTTGTATATTACGTATTTAATTACTCTTTGTACTCGGTTCTTTTACTCGTTACTCAAAATTCATCTAATGTACTCAATTACTGCCTAACACAGGTCGAAAGTGTATATTCTATGCACTATCTTCCAAAGCAAATTATTTGCTTAAAAACATGATTTTTCTTTTATTTAATTTGAAGCAATGTAGAAAATCTCTCCATAAAAAGCATTTGGTGTGTTGCGAGAATTTTGGCTCCCTTTTCAGTGTGCCACGAGAATTTTAAGCACCATTTTGTGTGCCGCAAGTTGAAAAAGTTTGAAAAACACCGCAGTATGTTCCAATTACTTATAGGTCAATGATAAATCGAATGTGAACGTTTTATGTTGTCCCGAAGAAGATTCATATTTCTCCTGATGTTAGCAGCGTGTTTTGGTGATGGATCGTTGAAAATATCTCCAAGTTCAAATCTCCTTGAAGAGATCAATATGGCAGAAGGCCTCATTAGTCGTCCTCTGTACTCGGTCATGCGACTGACCAGTTTGGACAGATTTGGGCTAGCCTAAATCGTTCGAAACTCTCGCTGCCCTGTCACTAAAACTTGTATGTACCATCATTTATGAGCAACCCCTTCAACTGGTTACCTCTCCCCTTCTCTCCTTTCCCACCTTCTGTGCTTTTCGTGCACATATTTCAGCAGTTGCCGAACTTGTCCCGCATACCAACTAGCCTTCCCATATTTTTTAAATTAAAGAATCGCCTAAAAACCCGAAAATCCAATGATGAATTTCATGTTTTTAATGAATTCTTTGGTGGAAAACGGGATGTTTGATTTGGGAAACGGCAATTTTTCACGAGGGTCGTGGGGCTGCTGTCTAAATTACACGTATGTCATGGCCCCCTAATGCCTTATCTATCGATTAAGTTTTAAACCCTATATTTTGTAATATATTGGCCTTCCGTCTGTGTGCAGGACCCTACATTTGATTGACCAGTTGGATTCAATCCCTGTTCAGCCTCGCTCTTAATTGCTTTTAGATCAATGACGGGAGGGCGTCTGCTTAATACGGAGGTGTTATCCAACCTCCACCCCTTATTTTTCAACCCCTGCATTTTATATTCCCCCTTTTTGCTTCACCCTCCGTTTGAAAATATGACTTTTCTAATGCAAATAACTGCATCGGCAAATGATGGACAAGGGCATGTGTCCCTAATTATGAACCGTGCAGGATGCTTGCAAATATCGGAAATGGGTGAGGTGGATTGGCCAGCAGTTCAAATTTTGAAGCTCCTCATTTTTTTTATCAAGATTTTTAGATGCTTACTCGAAGCTTTGAAATGACTCCATGTATTTTTAAATCTCATTTTTCAACTCCTCTTTGCTGAAAAGCATCAAAGGCGTATCATTAATCTGCACCGAAATGTCACACGTGTGATTTTTATCTAGAATCAGCCTTTTGTGTTGAAAAAATGTTCCGAAAAAGAGGTTACTGTGATTCCAAACCTTACAGCGTTCTCCTTCGTTTGCAATAGTCAAAAATACCCCCCTTTATGGATAAATATACTCGTTGCATCATGCGAGGATTGATTACTAAATTTGAAGATAACCAAGATTTAAAAGTCCAGTTAACTGAATTAATGAATGTTTAGAATAGATCACTATGTTAGCAGGAAATTCCTTTTTTGTTGTGTAATGTTGTCGTAAGATGGCGCTCTAACTTAAGTAGGGTCTCCACCAAAGGGAACATACAAAATGAAGCTGGAAAACACACATACATAAACATGAAACATAAAGCCGGGTCTCCACCAAGAGTATCATGCAAAATGAGTCTGGATTCCACATACACAAACAAAAAACACAAAGCGAAAACCATGAAGGCACAAGAATGATAATAAGCTGAAGTGTCTCCACCAAGAGACTAAAAAACTGGATTCAATGTGTCGTATTTATGGCGCTCCTACCAAGGCAGGCTCGCTGCTGTCTGCACAATTTTAGACCCGCAAATTGCAGACGATCTACATATCCACATTTCTAAAAACATATCTACTACATATTTCCGCTGTATCGTTAAACTTCATTTCGTCTGCATACTGTCAGGTCTGGTCTCAATTCAGCCGATGGCTGGCGGCTGAGCCGTCGGCATGCAGACTCGTTTTTTTTCCTTTGATCTAGACCGCTACCCTAGCGATCGTGGAAATGAGTCTAGACTCACGATTCTAGACTAAAAAACGCGTCAAAAGTTTGCTGAAACAAAACAAGTATGCAAACATTTTTACAAATTTGTTTCAACAAACCGAGAGTCTGTGTCGTGATACTCTTGGTGGAGACCCGGCTTTAACCTTAAACCGTGAAGTCAGAAACATGTTTAATGATGCCGAGGTGAATCCACTAAAAGAAGCAAAAACATTTAGATTCCAAAAGATTCCAGGAAACAAGAATTGAGCTGAGTGGACCACTGACGGCTGAGCCGAGCAGTGGAAACATGTTTTTTCCCTTTGATCTATACCTCCAGTGTCCAGAAACATGAATCTGGACGCAAAAACGCGTCATAAGCTTGTTGAAACAAAAATGGTAAACAAACAATTTGTGCAACTTTGTTTGAACAAACCTTGCGTCCACTTCATGTTCTCTTTGGTGGAGACCAGACTTGTTTGCAGTACTTTTCGAGTTTAAAATCTGTTTTGAACCTACCTACTTAGATATGCTGGTTAATTTCAACTCGTACATTAAAATGTCAAGATTTTCAAGATGGTGACGTTGCTTTCACTTTTTATTTAAATCCACCAAACAAACGTACTTATCGCTAGAAAATCTGTTATGAACGAACAAAGTTAATTTGCATAGAAGATAACGCTATCAAATGATTACCTTCCGATTTAACGATAAGAATTGGAAGCAGTTTCACCACCTGGACCATACTGAATTTCACTATTCTTCAATTAGTGTAATCGGGCGCTGAAAACCGGTTTTAATTTTGAATAACAATGGAAAGAACTGATTAAAAACTCTTTTAATAGTCAAATTTTAATGGAGAATGGTGCAGTCCGCCTTTGGTTTGGAGGCTGGTCCTTGTTATCTCTGAACTTCCAGTTAAATATTAAACAGGCGGGACCATAATTATAGATGCAACTGTGTAATGATGATTAGTCTGCCTTACTTAACAATGCTCCATGGCCCCTATGTTAAGGGAAGCATCCTTTATAATTACCTCTGCCACGGCCCTAGCGGCGAATTTTAATGATTTTTCCAAGCACAAAAGCTGACATCCATCAGACCTTTCTAAATACAGTATGCCCCCGAATGGAAGAATTAATGAGCGCCCACCCCATCCCCCTTACCCCCTTACAGACACCTACAATACAAATCATCTCGCCATCCTTTTTATGAACAGGGGATTGCTGTTAGAAATGGATCTGGTCTTAACAGGGCCCACCCCTTTTACCCCACCACCATCACTTCCAGTCCCCTATCAACTTCCTGTGCGATTGCACACTTTGTTCCTTCGTCTGGGTTAGGGCCCAATGGCCCTTCTAAGCCTGAATTTAATTTGGGTGAAAGCCCCTTCCCGCACTGCCCTCATTCTGTACTTAAGTCAGATTCTGCAATTATTCCCTTCATTTACCCATTATATATAATATGGCCTTCGGACCCATGCACTACAAAATCACAATTTGTAGCCATTTTGTTTTAGGAATCCTGCAGATCTAATATAATGAGTACATGAAAGATGGAAGTTTTGACTTATTAGAACTTAACGAACTTAAATACTACACATTTCAATGATTCCTAGTTCTATAAGGATATCTTGTATGCAGAAGTTGATATATTATCACTCAGACTTGGGCAAATTGTACTCATGAGTAGGAGTATACTGATTACGAAACAATTAAAATTTACAGAAATAGTAATGAATATGAGAACACAATAAACCATCTTTGACATTTGCAAAAGTCTTAATAATTTAATGGGAAAAAGAACTGAACATCCGATAAACAAAAAGGATCATGAGTAGAAATTTAAAATTAGGATACATTAAATTCGCTTTTAGGATGACCCACATTTCAAGTGACTCTTTCCCGTTACTCAAATGTATTAAATGAGACTCAATTACTTACTCAAAAGTATTTCTGCTCATACCTAGATTACTTGATACTCATAATTTCAGACTGTGTTAATACTAAAGGGCATTTGTAATCACCCATTTTGAGTACATTTTAGTAATCGAGTGCATTGTACTCATGTTTTGAGTACATTGTACTCATACGTTTTCTGTACAATGTACTCATACGCTTTCGGTACACTGTACTCATACGCTTTGAGTACATTTGCATTCAATTACTTTTTGTACATTTTATATTCAATTACTTTTTGTACATTTTGTATTCAATTACTTTTTGTACATTTTGTATTCAATTACTTTTTGTACATTTTGTATTCAATTACTTTTTAAATCCAATTCTTTGTACTCAGTACGCTTTTACTCGTTACTCAAATTCATTGAATATACTCAATTACTGCCCAACACTGCTTTCCTTTAACGATAAATATACTCATGAGTTGAGTGCAAATGCTCTGTTATGCATTTACGGTATTAATATAAATTCCTATTTTTATTTTTTAGAGCTAGTATATGCCCAAATTGCAATAATATGCATCACTTTTTAGTCAGGCATGATACCGACATATACACTGTATATGGCATCTTAACATTCACCAGTAACTGAGGCAATCTGAGCATCGCCAATCTAAAAAAAAAAACTGTGCACCAATTTAAAGTAGGAGAAAATGATTTTAGCAATGTATATGTTTTTCTTAGAAAAGTCGGTTGAATATAGTCATGCTTCTCATTATGCTCCTTTGAACTTCCAACTCTCATATTCAATCTATTGTCCCTTTCCCATATTCAGCTCACTTATGACAGATTCTACAATTATCCCCTATAGTTTCCCCATTTAGAATCAACCCCCTGTATTCCCAATTTGAATATACTACGTAGTTCCACGCTACGCTAAAATTGCTCCCATTTCGCTCTTATTGCTAATTTGCTCACTTCTATCGCTCGCTACATGTACTTATATTAAGTACGCAGTGCCATATATTCCGTAACCAATTAACCTTTTTCTCTAAAATGAGCCCCATTGTACCGGTGTGGGATAAATTATTATAAATGTAGCAACTCATCTAGTCTGTTATTTATAATTCTTATTTTTGCACCCATTTTTTTCATCGCCTTTTCGTAGTGAGCCATTCAATTTATCATTCGTTTTCATGTTCATTTTTTTTTTTTTCTCATTCCCACTCTCGTTTTTATAGGGAGAATTTGCAATTTTCTTGGTATACTGGCGTTCCTCTTATACCGTTGTTTTATTTGACTATAAAGAGTCATCTATTGACTCCTATATTCTTCACTGGCATATTCAATTTAGATTTTGATTAATAGCTGACTAAAAGTTAGGAGTTAGGCTACGTGAATACTTATACGAACACTTTATGTTCATATTCCATCTTTAGTAACTACATACTTAGTATATTTGTGGTGGAAGGATTTAAGTTACCATTGTATAAATCGCATCAAAATTGTACATGTATTTGGATATTTTCAGGCAGACTTGAAGTTTTTGAACGAATCAACTACATCTAATGTTACTGCTGAAATTGAGTTTTTGCATTACCAATGAATAGCTTCAGTGTATAATCCAGATTTTTGTAGTGTTTGCTTAACTTCAGGAGGTTGTCTCATAGGATGTGTATTTATCGACAATCTGGTTTTTAAAAAAAAGTTAATTCAGACACTCAGTATTATTTCTCCAGTAATTTAAAGCTGATATAAATTCAGCGATGGAATTCACTTATAAATACATAACAAGCCTACGTTTTTAGAAAACAGTTGAGTTGAATCCAATATTGTATGTATATCCTGAATTATATGCTAATTTAACGTGTATATATCTCAAAATATATGCTAAACAACAACAGATAAGTAATTTCCGCATAATATTGTCTATCGTCTATATCTTCTATAAGGCACCACTGCGTTTATATAAACGAATTTTAGCCTCTACATTTTGAGACTCTTGCGAATTGAGAATTTTGAGATTCAATCTGTTAAATAACCTTCCACTTTAAATATCTGCTTCCCTCTTAGTTTAAAACATCTCGTGAATTTCCTTGTGAAAGTGATTTTGTTAATAAAATATGTGCATGTTGAAACATGTACTGATGGTTGGAGAAAGCGCATAAACGGGGAAAAATCCTGAACGAAGCGGTAAATGAATATTAAACAATCTTGAAAAAAATATCCAAGTTTAATTATTGAGACTTAATCAATCGGTGATATTAGCTTATTAAGCAGAACTTTATCCAGTTGCTGCTGTGTTAACGATCGTTAAGCCTCGTAATTCCGAGCGTATAATCCGTTTGATGTATCGAGATAACAATTGTTTTGACCGAACCTTTATATATGATACATTGTAAAACAAATGTAAACATGTAACATAAATATGCTCTATCGAGAGACATTTTCCATGACTGGATTATTTTTATTTTTATTTTTATTTACTGTAGACAAAGACATGAATTGCAACTTAAAACGACGTTTTACATGACTGAATTATATTCGTTTTTTCTAAGAACATGTATTGTAACTTAATATAAATTCCAAATTCATCCCTGGTGAAAAAAACAATAGAGATTTCTATTTTCTATTGTTATTTGGAACGTTGTTTTCTATTGGTATCAATAGAAAATTTCTATTTGTTTTATTGGTTTCAATCGTTTTCTATTGTTTAGTCAATACAGCTAAACCATAGAAGTCAATAGAAGCCAATAGAAGTCAATACAGGAACCATAGAAAACAATTAAAATCAATAGTGTCCAAATAACAATAGAAACCAATAGAAATCTCTATTGGTTTCTATTGTTTTTTTCACCAGGGATGACATTTAAAGTTTCGGTAAGTGCAGGCAAACTGTGGGACTCAGTCTACCTGGCAATTGGTATTAGTATTTTTGGATTTGGATTTTGGATTGTTTGTTAATTTTTAATAGATATGAAGATTTTTAGAGGAGCTATCATGGCATTTGCCTGGAAACAACTGTGGAAAACCACGATAACCACACTCATGGTAGTCGACCCGGGAATTGAACCCGATATTTTTATAGATTGTATTGCCACTACCCCACCTAGCTCGGTTTAAAGTATCTTAACTGCTGTTAAATGTCTTTAAAAATTATATCAGTCTTAAAATAAGACTATGTTTTTACTGTGTAGTAAGTCTGCATGTGATATCTCCGAATATTGAAAGACAGCACTCGTCATATTTTATCAGGAAGCTTCATTTTTCAATGTTAGATTTTTATTTTCTCGCCATTTCCAGCGTATTACAAGCACTTTCTGCTAAGGCATATGCATTCAGTGCCCTTCTGTTTCACGGCATTTTCTCTCTCTAACTCCCAATGTCGGTTTTTCCACCTCCCCAACTTGTATCCCCTCTGGAGATTTTAAGTTGGAGATAAAGCGCTTCGCCTGGCCGATTCGATCAAGTTTTACTTCGCCGATCTAGCCAATGTGTCCCATAGGGGTTTCCCCCCTACGCCGTGCTCACACAGCCGCTACGTTCGCTTACCTATTTCTTGTTGGCAATGGGCCCAGATAACAAAGATAATTACGGTTTGTTGCTCCGTTACGTTCTACGTTGTTTCCCCACCTCATCTCATCTATTTCATCCACATCAAGCGTGTTCTCTCGCTGCTTTTCTGTGTGGCCCACGAAGGGAGCTCAGGGACCAAGGGGGTAAGGGGTATGGGGGTACAACCCATCGTGTTTTGCGCGTTTTTGCATCACCAGATCCACCGCTAAATTAATCCTGTGTGTCTCAACGCGCCGTAATTGCCATCCTTCATTAATAAAGAATATACAATTTTCTTTATACCCTAATTGAAATTACCGTGGAGAGTTGCAGAGGTACAGGGAGGAGCGCTGTTGGATCCACCGTGAACTTTTTGCTTTATGCAACCATTTACTCATTTTTTTGCCATGGAGTTTTTATATCTTCCTTGCTATGGTTTTCTTCCATAAACCTTTATTTACGCATTAGATTGTTTACTGAATTTTTAACAGAAAAAATGATCTGGTGGAAATGTTATGATTTAAATTTTCAATACTAACAGCGTCTAGTTTAAGAATTTATTTTATTTAAATGTACGATGCTAACCCACGTGGAAAGGAAATGCATTTCAAAAAAGCATATAGATTGAGACACTGAAATGCATTTTGAATATATTTTGAAATACATTTATAAATGCTTTTTTAGAAATACATTTCTAAAAATGCATTTTCGGTGTCTCAATCTATATGTATTTTAAATGCACTGAAAATGCATTGAAAATCATTGTAAATGCATTTCTGTTCCATGTGGGAATGGCTTTTGCCTTTGTTTGGCATGTTATATTGATCACATGTTTGATGTAAACATATATAGGACATCATGTCAGGATAACTGATAATACCATTCAAACTTCCGTTTCATCATGCTAGACCTCATCATGCACATCATCATATAACTTTTCACGTATATGAAACCCTCAAAATAAAACACCACATCAACTAACTGAATATTATGATCAATCGTGATGAACAAGCCTAAATTAAAGTCGAAACCAAAATTAAGAAACTGAGAATAATAAATATCGATAAAAGTGAAATTGGTGCCATCTGCTAAAATATGAAGTAAACATATCAACCGTCTCTTTTATTCTATACTATATGCTTTTATTGCGAATATATGCAATATTGATTGTAGTCTTGACAAAAAAAATCCTTTCAAAAATGCATTTTTCAAGACATTTTTCTACACGGGGTGGCATATAGAGTTCGTAACTCCCAACTCCTGTGTCAGTGAATTTTGAATATGACGAACTTTTCAAAATTGTCTAAAACGTAATAATATGAATTCAGTCAACAAACTTAGCAGGGCATGAGGGGCCCTTGCCAGATATATTATATTTTCGCTCGAATGCCTGGTATTTTTCATCTTTTGCCCTCTATACTTCCATTCACCCCCAAAATCCACTCTTATCTTGAATTTCCTCAGTTTTCATCTTGAGCCTTATTCCTCATACCACCATGAGTATTCATCATCACGGATGACGTAATGCTTTATTTCTCACCTATTTCTTCCTCTTCATTTCAGTCTCGTTTTCCTCCCTTTTCTCTCCCTTATTTCTCGTCCTATTTCTATCTTTCTCTCTCTCTCTCTCTCTCTCTCTCTCTCTTATCAGTCTTCGGAGTCACATTTAGCATTCATGAATACAAACGACCGAGAAATTGTGCCAGTTGGTGCTAGTACAATCTTCCCTCACTTTTGCTCGCTTTTCTTGGGGCCCATCTCGACGAGATCCTCTTGCATTTTTTCTCCTATTGTCGTTAGTGGATCTTCCTGGCACAAAAGTATCAACAGTCAGCATGAGCGCATTGATATTGGGAGCGAAATTTAAATATCGAAATATACATGGTCTGCTTGGTAATTGCCTGCAACTGACGTTGTTATATTCCAAAACAAAATTGCATCTATGCTGAATTTTTTGATCAATAATTCAGCCTGTTGGAAGTAAAGATCCACGCTATTGAAATCTGGCTGATGTCTGAATCTCTGCTCTATAGGTGGAATCCATTACACTGCCAAAATGCAATGTTGATATGCAGTTGTTTACTTCTTCTGGAAAATTAAATGTTCGTGGAACGATGATATACTACATAATACCTAAATATCGCCTTTTAAGTAATCTGAAATTCTAAAACTTTGAAGTCTTAGAAAACACAATTTTGCCTACAGAGTAATAGATCAATTCATAGAATAAACAAACTTAAGATTAATTTATATTTGGAGGTTTAGTTTTTGGTTTAGTAAATCGAAATAAATCTTTAAGAATGTTATTTATATTAACTTCATCTTTGTCTGGTTTTTAGTTTATGAATTATTTTGTTTTTTAAAAATTAGAACAAATTTTTCAGATCAAAAACTTTTAATTTTTGTATTTATCAAGTTAAATCAAGTATATTATGTGAAACAAATTTTGTATTCAGTGTTTCCTATTGTTAATATTCAACTTTTAAGATATTTGTTTTATTAATTGAATACTATTGCTAACTTTGACTCGTATAAATATATACTGTATGTGCTGATCTAAACACCGTAATGATATCATTGTGACAACTGAACAATGATTTACTTTGATTAATTTGCTAAATTTTAAAATGTTCATAGAGTGAGAAATTCACAACAAAAGTTTATGAACAGGGTTGGCGTTTGTGATTTTGCTACTTAATGGTGTTCCGGTGCTTATTTTAAGTCAGTCATTAGGCAACTCATGTGTGTTTTGTCATCTGTACATTTTTGTAATGAATAGAAGTGTTCGTGTACATAGCCTGAGGTTCCGTGAATAGGTTCTTCTGCTCATTAGACAATCATCGATTTTTGTTTCCCTTTTTATCAATATTCCCGACGAGGCTTTTCAAAGAAAAATCTCTCCCTTCCAGTTCACGCCTCAATTTCCATCTTTTTAACAGAAAATTTCGATAGGCGAACCTCCCAATACTGGGCCTGAAGGGATATTTAAATGCTCTCACGAGGGAGCCGGTGCCCATGTTATAGAACAAAGCAAAGATTTTAAATTTTCTGCTAAATCCTGATGGCGTACGTGCTGATACCGCTATTACCATTACTTCACAAAATGAGACATATGTCTGTTTCAGTTTCGGATTGTTTGCCGGTAACAACAGGTTGAAAACGATGATGCTTTCGAGCGGAAATGAATATAACTGGTGATAGCACGTGCAATGCATGTGTTGTTTAAACATGTTATTATAAACTGAAAGTGCAAGGATACAACAGTTACTTAATAAGTAGTTTCCATGTACGATATTTAAATAAACCGCGATTGCATTTCATAAACGGTTAGATTTTGACAAAGTATTGCAGTGTAAAAGTTTTCGAAGAATATTATCTTAAAATAATTCTGAATTTCTGTTCACTACTTCTGGAAAAATATTTGAGGCTAAGAAACGTGCAATACACGTTTGTACTTCAAATGCAACCAGAATTATTTCAGCGTATAATCAGAGCATTGTTTCAAATATTTAAACAAATTATAAATTTAACAAGGAATTTACCAAATTTAAGCTGGATATAGTGATTTTACAACCACTTGTCATATTAAAAGTTTCAAACATGTACATGACGTTTAGTGTTAAGATGATACTAAACCCTATTCCAGCAATCATCATAAGGACCATTCTTAAAGGACGTCCCCGAAATTTTTTCAAACATTGATCCCCCTCCCCTCCTCCAACTCCCTGTCCACATGATATCCATTTTAGCCTCTCCCCCCTTCCCCCTTCATAGTTGTCTTTACTTTTTTTAAAGTAGGGTGTCCAGAAAATTTGATAGAACATACAAAGTCCCATTCTACAAATTTCCAAGCACCCACCTCGCTACCAATTCCACGGCATTTATCCAGATTTTTCTGATTAACGGAAATTCCTGACCTGGAAGGGAAATTCCAGCATAAAATTGGTGTTTAAGACAAAGTTAGGCATATATACCTCAACGTTTTAAAGATTCAAGTACATCTGGGACTGTGGACACATTTCTTCTGGTGTCAATTTCTCCTTTCACTGACCATTAAAACTCAATTAAACAGAAAATCTAAAGACTGAAAAATACCATTATTAGTGGACGTCCATAATGGCTTTCCCCTCCCTCCCCAATTCACATGATGTCCACATGCCAGCAGACCCCCACTAACCCCTCTTGAGTACGTCATTGTTGAATGGACCCATAGTGAAAATATTTGACTGCTAATGAGAGAATATTTTTAAACTTAGATGTTCATATATTGATGAGTATCGCAAACTACTGATTTTCTCAATGTTTGGACCTGTTCCATCACCCCTATCTGTGCTTGTTCGATATCTTCCCCCACTTTTCCTCAATCAAGTAAAATAAAAACTAAGAAATACAGGAAAGCCAGCACCTCCTCCTCCTCCTCCTCAATTCCTTGTTACGGAGTTTGTTTAGCAATAAGATCGAGCGGGGAGAGCAAGATGTTCTTTGATTTTAACATCGTTTTGAGATCCTGTCATGTTGCTTCTTCTTTTGGCGGCTCCTTATTTTTCTCTTCTTGTTGGGTGTTGATTCAACTCACGATCTTCCCTTAATGAAGACGATCCTCGCCAGGGTGTAATCATCGGTCTCCTTAGCCCAAGGACTCCCTAACAAACTCTCTTGATTGAGTATAATTCTCTCTCTCCCCTTCCCCCCCCCCTTTACTCCCTCTCAGCCTGGGGTTCATTTTCTTATCGTTGCCAACCCCTTTTTTGATAACTCAATCGTCCCGCACACCCTGCAAGTATACGACGTTTAGATGACATCCTCGCTCATAATTCGCCTCTAAAAATAGCATTGATATTCGTTAATTAATTGGCGAGTGTTGCGTAATTAATTATAAAAGGAAAGATTTTTGGATGAGAGACGGTTGAGGATGGATGGATGAATGGACGGACGCATTAATGGAAATGCTTATCAGAGACAATGGCGTCATTTTTTTTCTCCAGTCCAATCTGAAAGCTTTTGGATTTGACGAAAATGGGCGACCAGTCAATCCACTTTCCAATAATTTACATGCTGCATTAATGAGGGGTCTATATGAACTGCCAATGCGTTTTATGTCTTATTTAGCTAATGATCGTTCCGTATGGAGAGATGTCCATCTGTCTTCAATGATTAGATTGTGTGTCTAAAAGCGACAAAATGGAGCTTTGTTAATTCTGGAATCCTAAAAGTGAGCAAGGCTTGTGTGTAATATACGAGAGAACAGACATTTTAGGGTGATAATTAGATTCAAGTTCATTAAGGTTCACCCATATGTACATGGCAAGTTTGTTAAGGATGTGAACACATTATTTAACACATTATTTAGTATATCAATATATGGCATAAGGGCCATTCAAAAAGGACGTCCTCGAAATTCCTTCAAAATTTAACTCCCCACCCCCTGTCCATATGGTGTCCATTTTAGCCCAGTTTCTTCCCCCTCCCCCTCTCTCATAGACGTCCTTAACATTTTTTTGGAAAAGTAGGGTGTCTAAAAAATGTGTTGGAACATACAAAGGCCCATCTAATAAATTTTCAAGTACCCATCTCTCTACCATTTCCACGACATTTCCCTTACCCCCTGTCCACATGGTGTCCATTTTTACGCCCCCCCCCCTCCCTCCCCCTCTCTCATAGACGTCCTTAATTTTTTTTTGAAAAGTAGGGTGTCCAGAAAATTTATTGTAACACCCAAAGGCCCATCCTATAAATTTTCAAGCACCCATCAAGCTACCATTTCCACGATATTTTTCCAGATTTTTCTGATTAACCGAAATTTCATAACCTCGAAAGGAAATTCCAGCATAAAATTTGTGTCTAGCACAAAGTTAAGCATAATTCCTGACTTTTTAAAAATTCAAGTACATTTGGGACTGGGGACATATTTCTTCTGTTGTCTATTTCACCTTTCACTGACATTTAAAACTCAATTAAACAGAAAATCCAAACCTCCGTCCCTGTCCATATATGGTGTCCACATGCTAGTTGACTTCCTTCTCCCCTCGCCCTTCTTGAGGACGTCTTTTTTGAATGACCCCCTAGTTAATCCTAGATTTTTGGCAGGCAATCACTGATAACACCCGTGCTATGCATGGTACTGCCTACAGGGGCACTTGTGGTGCTATCCAGATATAGCAATAATCAGTAATGTTATTTAAATGTCGAGGTTTTAAGCAAATGTCGAACTTTATATTGTAAACAAATGCCATGACATTTGAAGTTAGTGTTAATGATTATTCGTCATTTGTTTGTTTGTTTCTGCTACTGTATATAATAAAGGACTATTGTTTTGAGTAAATTGTGGTCTAATCGAATAATGTTGGAGCGAGATAGTCAATCTGGGTGATTAATGGCAAAATCTTAGAGAAACAAGTCCACTCTTGGATATAAATTTCTATGGATTTGTATCTTGTGGAATTTTGTGGTATTTAAACGACCGAATAATGGTGCTACTGTCCGACAAAATATTCAGTCTAACGGAAACGTAATGGCGGTGTCATGACGTGGCTGTTTTCTCGTTTTTTTGTTGTTGATGTGGTGCAAAATTTAGTTGGCTGATGTACATAGTGAGTCTAAAACAGTTAGAAAAGTGCGAATTTGTGCATCATCGGTTAAGCCTACATACGGACATCCTTTTTACCCAAAAGATAAAAAAAAATTACAGACTCAATGGCGCTTTTCCCTATTGTTAACTCGTTGGGACTAAATTGCCCGTTCACTGCTGCGAAATCGTTGTTTTATGTATACGAAAACGGCAATTTGGTTAGTCAATTTAGGGAAATTTACAAGGAATAAACGGCCGAATCTGAATTTTATTCAAACCGGAAATTGCTGCGACAATGGCAAATATCTAAACTGATTCTTCTTGCACAATAAGATTTGCTGAAGTTAACGCCATATATACAGACACTCAAGAAGGGAATTCTTTTCCGAGCTTCCCACTTTTTCTCGTTTAAACGACTTTTTTTTTCAAAAATAAGGGGCTTTTCTCGGATTTTTCCACTCGTTTGAACTTAGCAAACAAAATTAAATTTCTGCCCGTGTGAATTCTGTCATAAAATTACGTTTTCCAATCACTCCCCTGAGATGGAGATGAATCCAATTCCGCGCTTATGGAATTACCATTATGCCCAACCTCAGGCGATTTACTCACAATAAACACAAGACGATGTGGCACCTCAACGCGAGGGAAGGGGGCGCTGGGGAGCCAAAGAGACCCTAAAAAATAGAATTAAAGATTGGGAGAGGACCAGGATTGGGCAATACGCGTTTTATGAAAAATTTACTCTATGCATGGTGTGGAAAAAATAAATTGCACTTTTACACTTGTCATTTACATTTCGAGTGGCTTGCATGTGCACTTAAACATTGGACACATCTGGACTGTTGTCCAATATTAGGACTGACATGAGTCCTAGCAAGATGGTATATGATTGAAATTGAATCATGATACTCCATAGTATGACTAGAGTACATAGTATAATCAGTAGTCATATGAAATGAGTAATGATACTTTGGCATATTTACTCATGGGCAGGAGTACTGATTACGAGTGTATTGGAATCATATTCCATAACGAGTAGAGTTCAAGTAATCAGTGGTCATACAACATGATAAGTATCATAATCAGACTTGGGCAAGTTGTACTCATGGATACGAGTATGTCGGATTGTAAAAGTATCGTTTAGGGAACTCGATTTATTTTATTCATGGTAGGTTTTATTACAAGCAGAACCAATTAAAATTAAAAACGTGACCACGTGACCAATATGTTAATAATTAAGAAACAGAAGAAAAAAACAGTGCATCCAATAACAATAAAAATTAAGATACATTATCTTTTAGGATGACCCTCGTGTGAAGTTACTCATTTTCGTTACTCAAATGTATTCAATGCACTCATTTATTAACTTAAAGTATTTTAATTCATACTCGATTACACTGGTACTCATAATTTTAGATTACGTTAATACTCAAGGACACTTGTGAGTATATATTTTTGTAATCGTGTGCACTGTACTCATACGTTTTGAGTACAGTTGCATTCAGTTACTTTTGTACTCATACCTGTTGAGTACATTTAGTATTTCAATTACAATTTGTACTCAGTATTCTTTTACTCGTTACTCAAATTCATTCAATGTACTCAATTGCTGCCCAACAAGACTTGCACTGCATATATAGTCATCCGATATACTTTTAATATTACACGAGTGTTAATGTAACATGTACATAACAAGTCGTCAAATGATATGGTTTTGCATAATATGCGTCAAATGTTTATGATGGCATATTCGTTGTCGTCAACGCTTGTTTTTTTCTTCAGTTTTGCGAACTGAATTTTTGAGGCAGCAGTGGCTATTTGGAATATCAATTGGAATAGACGTGGGTGCGAGTATAAAAGACGCCATTTATGTAGGAGCATGCCTCTTCTAGGAAATGAATAAATATATGCGTTGGGGTGAAAAGAAATGAGATGTTGACTACGTCGTATATTTTAAAATTTAATGAGAAAGTAGTGATGCGAGGAAAATGTCTCGGATGCAGTGCTTTATGAATGCTATTCGCCGCCAAGAAATGGGTGCTCAGAGTTGAGTCAAGATTTAAGGGGATTTGACACGTAAACGACGTTGTTCTTCTACTGAACTGACGATGAAGGAATTGTTCGGAAATTGAAAGCAGAAAACAGGGGAATTACGGAAATTTTGTACTGTTTGTTATCTTGGTGTCAACTTTTAAAGCTTGCTTCGCTTAAGCCTATTGATTTGGACAAAGATATTTGGCTTGACATTCGTGATTCAATATTTTGCTTGATTTTGAGCATTTGCTAAACACTTCTTTATATTCACCTGCAAAGTTAAGATTTTTTTCATTCAAACAATTTTCGAGAAACTTTTGATGTCTCTGTTAATCACAATTATTGTGAAATTGAAAATCTTATCATCAAAAACTAAACAGGTTTTTGAGGCACTCGTTTTATAGGATATTTTGATGATAATTTTATTAGTAACAATATATTTATTTTTTTATTTTTTTAGGTAAGTTCTTGCTTGTTCTTTATTCACCTGTCTTCTGTTGATCCCTTGGGTAAGTGCACATAGCTCCATCTAATATTTATCTTTCATAAATGAGATTATAAACATCTTCGATTTTGTAGCTATCCTTAGTGAGTTGTAGGTATGGTTACTCATAATTCCAATAGGGTTGTGTACATCTTTTTCCCCTAATTAAAATTAATTAACGAATTAGTCAATTCTCTGAAGTCAGCTTGTACGTGTATGTGTTATTGCTTATACGCACGAGTGCACTTCATATTTTTTGCCCATTAAAAACAGTTGTGAGAGCCTAATGAATCTTATACCAGCATTTAATGGGAGGACGATGAGTCCGTATTTGCAACCTGTCGTTACTAAAAATAGTTTCATTATATACATGATATAATATTAGAGGAAATCAGCAGCAGACCCAAAAAATGTGTAAATTTATGACACCTCTGATAGTGCATTTATCATGTGCATAAACGGTTCCCAATTTTATATACATATTATATACTCGCGTTTTTTTCTTGTTTTTTTTGCATACATTTTCTTTGCGAATTAACGAGCTAAAATTAATTATAGGTTTATTAAAAATTACTTTAACGATGCAGGTTTTTGCACAATTAGATGAAATTTATGATGGAGGAGCTACATATGTTTGAATATTGCAATCTTGTTTATCGTACATCTTGCTACAGTACACAGTAAAAACATAGTCTTATTTTAAGACTGATTTTATGACTGAGACATTTTTTTAAAGATATTCAACAGCGATTAAGATTCTTTAAATGTCATTCTAGCATTTGAAATTCATTTTAAGTTACAATACATGTCCTTAGAAAAAACTAATATAATTCAGTCATGTAAAACGTCATTTTAAGTTGCAATTTATGTCTTTATCGACAGTATATAAAAATAACAATAATTCAATCATTCAAAATGTCTTAATGTATATATTCATTCAACGTTTAAGTAAGGAATTCAAAATAACAATTCAGGTTGAAATAAGAGTAGTTGCTTATTTCTTTGAAACCACTGAGGTGTTCAGATTTGTAAATTGCATATTAGATTTAAAAATTTAGTTTTAAAGATTTTAGTTGAAGTAGCATAGTTAGTTGTGGTCATATAGTATACAAACGTTAGCGGTGGAAATTTTCTTAAATTATTAGATTGTACATTTGTAAACCTCCCTTTTAAAGTTTAAACTTTGTTCTCTATATAGTAATTAGGAAACAACGAACACAATTCCAAAATGAAATTTATTTCGCTACAGTAAGCTGGAACTTCCGTCGTTCTGTTTCGCTCGATTGTTTCTGTTTCGAAAGTTTGTTATTGCCTCGAGTCCAGTGGTGTTCCCAAGGTGGTATTTATAAGCAAGCTTAAATTGACCAATAACTCAAGAAATGTTTAAATTGCAACTGTTGCCATGCTTTTGTGAGGTATCCGCTCGGAGCACTCGGCGTAGACCTTCATAATAAAGCTTATACTTATCACAGTACTATGGTCAAAACTCAATTAAAGTCATAAGGAACAACAAACTCGATTACATGAACAAATTTGCAATTATCCGAGGCTCAAAGAAGTGCAGTTAATTTGGGATGCAAATGAGGGTTGAGCTAACTGCCGCACTGCATCTCTGCATTTGCCTCGTCGTAATTACACTAAATGCGCCGCCACTTTCTTCCAAATAATCAACCAACCATGTTGAAGTCAACGGTTACATAAAATGTAATCCAGAAATCCACAACATCCAACGCACGTAACACACATACGCTCTTCGTCTTATGAATCCTTAAATTAAAAACGTTTCCGTCCTCAAAATTCACCATGCATGTAGCTTATTGGCAAATTACATTACTTTGTAAATGTGGTTGCCATGCGTTTATTTGCATTGCCACAAATATGCAATATATAAATAATACAGAAAACCGAATTTTTGCCCTCGCACATTGCGTCATTTTTTAAAACTTCCAAGTTGACTTTATTATGGATTTATAAAGATTTCCAAAAGTTTCCAAGTTACTTTTTCAGCGATTTGTAACATTAAGGGATTTTTTTAAAGTTACCTAAATAAATAATATTATGTCATCATAATATATGTATGGATTTTTGACGAAATTTTCAATTTTAATATTGTCAAAATTTACAAAATGTTTTTGTTTTTTTCAATATTCCGTTCCCTTAAGTTATTTTTTAAACTATTCGCTTTTATTACTATGTGTGGAAATAATTTAACTCGTTAACTATTTTTAATTATTGTAATATTTTATTTTAAATTTGTAAAAAATAATGAAAAATGTTACATTTATGAAATGATATTTGAATAGAATTCCATAAAATCAGAAGTTACTGGACAAGTTTAAAAACAGTATATCCTTAAGAGTATCGTGCATTTTTAGTTCAAACAGTATAGACACTATATAGCATATACGTAAGTCCCCTGAATAGTTTTCCCATCCTGTGATTGCATAGGACAAGGATGTCCTTAATTCACAATATAAAAGATAAGTGGAAATTTTCTCTCCCTCTCTTGTCCTTTTATCCATTTTAATATCCTCATCCCCTTATCCTTTAGCAACTGCGAGTGAGATTCTCTGGGAAAGCCGCATTTAGCCCATTCATTTATTGAGAATTTCTCCAATTATCTCAAAATCGTCACTATTATTCGTAAATTGCTAGGTAGTACTCCTAAAATTTGAAATTTCTGAATTGACATATGACATTTATAGTCATTGTGTGGGTCACTCCTGTTACTTTAATGCCTATACAAGGGCACCTGCTTTGAGCAATCCTTAAACACCATTCCAGAGGATAGAATAAAGAATAATAGAGTATAAAGAATAGAGTAAAGAATAATTTTCATGTAGAATTCCTTAGAAGTAGTGTTACAATGAGCTGGAAGCACCCAGATCATAGTACAGTGGAACCTTGGTTTACTAACTTAATCCGTTCCTTGACCCTGTTCGTGATCCGAAACAAGAGACGAACTTTTGCCATATTTGCAATGTAGGCCTTGAATCTAATATCGATTTTAAATTAAATCCTTGGAAATTCTAACACATTTTTGATGTTTCTTGTATTTAGTAAAACTTATCCGTAAGAAAGGTGTTCTGCTGGAACTAGTAAAACAATTGTAGAAACTCAGACCTTTGATTGGTGGTCCATAGATATGTGTTCGTGAACTGAAGCATCGTCCGTAAAGTGAAACAACATGTTGTGTATGTTAACCAATTTGTACGTAAACTGAGACATTTCGTAAACCGAGGTTCCACTGTACAGCAAGACCAACCAGTACAGTTGTAACTATAGATCATCGTGTCCTAGTTCCAAAATTCAATCATTGCTAGAAGTGTTCTACTAATAAGTTATCATATTGTATAATAACTTCAGTTTAGATAGGGTTATTTGTGGTGAGTTAAAAACCAAACTAGTTGCTGTTTACTAGATTGCCCCCGTGTCAAGGGGATAAAACAGCGCATGTTGTAGACAATTAAACAAACGAAATTTAATTGCTACCTCGTGACAATCATTTGCTTTGCTCCATTTTCCAAGTGTTCTCGTTGACAATGGCGCTTTTGCTGCCAGCAGCACTACACTCTTGATCTGACCGCTGTATGTTGATGTCTTTAATGTACTCTTGAAACAGCATTGAGAATTGGAATGACTCTTTATTGTAATTAACGGTTTCAAGAAGTCTGAAGAATTTTCTAATTGAAAACATTGTTTAATTAGAGCGGTGTTAGAAGCGCCACCAGAATGGTTCTTTAATAGCGACTCTGAGTTTGTCTTGTAAAGCTTAATGTGCAATCATGATCAAGCACGCAGGATGTTAATATCCCATCAAAATTGGAAAACAAAAGTTCGTCGCTTTCGCTTGTCGTTTGCTAAATTGGGTTTTTATTCGTGTTTTTAGCCTTGCTTTATCCTTAAGTGGTTCCTTCGTTGATTGCATTCTTACAACGGGAAGAAACGGAACAAAAACGTTCTTTTTTCTATCATTATAATTGGTTTCAATGAAGAAAACTCATCAAGCAATTGCTTAAAAAATTATGGTGTTACTGTACCTTTTTTTGTGTGTGTAATAAATAAATGGTACATTGTGTTGAAGGCATTTTTCATCTGACGAAGACTGATGACATCAACAGCTTATCAAAGTTTACGTGACACACACAAAAAAAAATATTGTTTATTGAATATTTTGCTGATAACGTCAAGAATAGTATATCCAAACTTTAAGAACTGCATCCTTGTCTCGAACAAATCACTCAAACTTTGAACAAGTTTGGATTCTCATTCAAATATCTAGTGTTTTATGTAACTTTGTGGGCATCGTTTGTTACATTCTTATCTTTTGCCATGTGTCCAATAAACCCCTTTCCTAATGACACTATTTTAAAGAAGATACTGCTTAAAATTATCATAAAGATCAGTTTGGACCCTAGTAGTACTGTATGTAAATCACTTTCTAGTTCACGCTTTAAATAATCATGAGGGTCCATGGCCTGTTTCTCAATTAGCGTTATCATTCATTTAACGTGGATTATCTGATTGTTGGGCATTATTTCTGTTCTTTTTCTTAAGCTGGATTAATTGTTGAAGGTTTGCTGGAACTTTTGGCGTTCATTATCATCCGTATTTCAGCGCAGGCGTTTGTGTAGTGATGTGGGCCTATAAGAGAATCCAAAAGTTTCATTAAATGTAAAATAACACTAAATGAAAAATTTAATTTTTATTGAAGAGCCATGACATACATTGGTAAGGCCATATCAATTATAGTATGGCTATTATATGAATAATCATATGCTAATTAAGGCACATATCGCCCATCATTTGTTAAATATATGGTTCATATATAGCCCATCAAAGGCCAAATATGGTCCATCAAGGATCAAGTACGTATGGCCCATACAAGGCTATGTGTAGACCTTCAAGGGCCAAGTATGGCCAATACATGTCCATATATAACTTTTCCATCCTGGGTCCATTTTATATATCTGGATTAAAGTCTGTTTATGAGTTCGACTTAATCCCTTGACTCCCAAAATTTTATTTTATATTTCATATGAATTTCCAAAAAAATGTGGTGACATGGAAGATGCTAAAATGAAAAGAAACCATTCTAAAGAAATGATTCTAGCATCGGGTCAATTTTATATCCTGGTTTCACCCCATTCTACCCCATAATGTTGACGTCACCGACTTTCACACGTGGCAAGGACCCTGAAAAGGGTGCCTCTTAGTTTTATTCTGCATCATTGAGAGTCCTTATTGTATTTTCGAGTATAGTGCTAGGAAGGTGCGCATTTTCACGCCAAATTTTTCCACTTTAATGGTAAAATACAGAGAGGCTTAATTGAGATGAGGAATTTTCTCTTAATGACGCCATTGTCATGCTAATGCCCTATTTGGTTTGCCAAATCATTCGTAAAGTGAATGGGGGGGCTACATTAGCCTGGCCATTTTCAGCAATCTCTTCTTGAGCGAGACTTTGTATGTTGAGCAACGCATGCGTGATTTTCTCATCGCCAATTTTCGTATGCGCGAACGCAAGTTTTGTACTTTTGCCAGTTAATCGTTGCATGAGCTTCGCCGTTGTAAATGCCCCCATTTATGATTATATGCCTGAATAACATGGCTTACAGTTGGCAATTGAAGTTTAAGCTTCTCCCGATCTATTTTCCATGTCATTTCTAGCTGAAATTCAAGCTGTTATCTGATTATGCTCTGTTTGCTCACAAGATTGTGCTTATTCATGCTCTAAAACTTCGCAATCATCGTTTGCTACCCCTCCTGTTTTATGCGTAGGCCCACGAGGAAAACAAATGCCAACGTTTCCAATAGGAATCCCGTATCATCTTTTGTTTGGGAATCCGAAACAATAGAACTGTTTGTAATCCTTGACGCGAGGGTCGAAATATTTTCATTTTCATTTTTTTTCTTCTTCTCTGAAATGGGTATTATTTATGCACCGCATACCATTAGGTCTATTAGTCATTTTTTACCTACCTGAACATATTCGAGATAGATTACTAAAATGGACAAGTTTTATTTGAGGTGCTATTCAAAAAGCATGTCTTCAAGAGGGGGGGTAGGGTAAGGCATTTTGGACATCCACTAATGATGGTATTTTTCAGTTTTTGGTTTTTCTATTTAATTGAGTTTTAAAGGTAGGTGAAAGGGGAAATGGACACCAGAAAAAATGTGTCCCCAGTCCCAAATGTACTTGAATTTTTAAACCTCGGGAAAGTCCTAGCTTTGTGTTAAACACCAATTTTATGAATTTTATGCTGGAATTTACCTTCGAAGTCAGGAAATTTCCATTAAGCAGAATAAATAAGGATGAATGTCGTGGAATTGGGTGCTTGGTAATTTATAGAATAGGCCTTTGTACGTTTCAACACATTTTCTGAACACCCTACTTTAAAAAAAATTAAAAACGTCTATGAGGGGGGAGAGGGTTCTGGACTAAAATGGACAGTCTGGTCAGGGGTTAAGGTGAGGGGGAAATCAATTTTTGAAGGCATTTCGTGGACGTCTTTTTTAAGGTTTGCAAGGTTTACATGATTTCATTGTATTTTGAGCATAAATGGTTTGTCGTGATATTTCTAACAAGCATCGTAGCCATTTTATACGATAAATTGCAGAAAAAAACGTATATTGGGAGCCCTCAGATGTTCGCAAACACTGCTAACATTTGTGTTAAATGCATTTGCTTGCATACAGGGGCCGCCTGGAGATATTCACTGCATCTGTTTGTATAAAGTCATTCATTTCTAAACTGACCCAGTAGCTAGTGCTTGATACTATCCGAAATTACAAAAAACAGGGTTTTCCTTTTTTCCTGACTAGAATAAAGTATCGACATACGCATAGTAAGGGCTTTGCATTAATGGTCTTTGATAAGACCGTGTTTGGTAACCCTACTGCCACCCCTTTCTCTCGATTAGCAGCACTATGGATTTTACCCCCCTTTTGTACTGTTACTATTGCAACTACAAGTGCTACACCCAGTACATGTTCTGACTAACTGCTAGCCAAGACCGCTTCCTCCACCCCGATCTATTTTTCCCCATGTTTGTTTAGCCAACATCATCGACGAAAATAAGACCAGATTTCAATTCGCTTTCTCTTCAGAGATAGCAAAAGAGGAAAAAAAGAGAGAAATAAAAAATGAATGGCAGAAAACCGACTTTTTTTTTTTTTTTTCCAAATCTCGACAATGGATGGAGTTGTTGTCCCTGCTACTTTACGGTCAAATTGGCAAAGACTGCATTAGCTTTTCATCGAAAAAAAAATACGCGAATACTGTTGCCAGCTAGGGGCAAACACGTAACAAAGAAGCAAAGAAAAAAGTCTTAAGAAAATTTTTTTTTCTATCTTTGGCTTTTTTAAATCCCATTATTCAGTGTCGGAAGCTTTTACTTATCAAAATGGAAGCTATCAACTGAGTGCGCCAATATAAAAAGTAAACCTTCGTACTGGAATCGATAAGTTATCATTTAATTATGCATAAGTTCCGTGGCTTGTTCATCTAACGTGAACGATTTTTTTTTTCTTTTCCTCAGTTACATTACATGTACTTTTCTTTGACAATTTTTCTTTTTTGGGCTGCTTCTGTTATACTCTGCAAATACTAAATTTAATTCCAAACAGCTCTTGATCTTAGTCAGATTTTGTAAAATAGTTTCAATTTCATGTATTCCTGATGGCATAGTGATTATTATCTCCAATAGATGGCTGAACTTCAGTGCTATGTTGGAAGATTACTATATGTTGGATTTGGTATCAATGGATTCCACATTGGATTCCAATGGCATTTGCATTATAATTAGGTACAATATTAATGAAAGTTACTTATTAAACCCCCGGGGGAAATGCCAAATATGGACATACATATGGCTAATTCCAAATATTGCTAGACCAGAAATTGGACACGTCTGGACGTAGTATATGGCAAGGTAAGTCCATAAATGGCCAGGTACGGCTATGCTCTCCCATGTACATATACATATCCATGTTTGGCCCTTCAAATGCCAAGTATGGCCCATACATGGATATATATGGCCCATATATGGTTATGTATGGCTCATACATGTCTATATATGGCCTATACGTATCTATATATATATATATGGGCTATTCAAGGCTATGAATGGCCCTTCAAATGCCAAGTATGGCCCATACATGGATATATATATGGCCCATATATGATTATGTATGACCCATATTATGTCTATATATGGCTCATACGTATCTATATATGGGCTATTCAAGGCTATGAATGGTCCTTCAAATGCCAAGTATGACCCATACATGGCTATGCATGGCCCTTCAATGCCAAATATGGCCCATGCATAGCTATATATGGCCCATACGTGTCTATATATGGCCCATACGTGTCTATATGGGTCATACATTGTTATATATGGCCCATCAAGGTTTAAATACGGCCCATCAAGGGTTAACTATGACCCATTCACGGCTGTATGCCCATACATGGATATATGTAACTTTTCCACCTGGGGCTGCATTATTATAAACATGAAATTCACGGAAGTCCGTTAGCCTACCATAATTATTCTAGAGTGAAATTTTTATACGAGTTCATTTGTTATGTTTCGCAAGTTTAAATATGTTATAATGGGCGAGCTAATGTGTTATAATTTATACAAGAAAAAAATAGATATAATTGGAAGGACACAGTTTTATCTCCCTAACTAATTAGTCCCTTTCTCAACATAATTAATTTCAGTGTATAAATCTCCCAAAATAAATTGCTCTGGAGGGATTTTTTTTACTTAACTTTGTAAAATACAAAGTGAAATTGCGTGAAGTTTGACTTAATATTTAAGAAAGTGTTTTTGCGTGAATCTATGGTCTCAAAGGCAGCATTATATGATGCGTGCAAGTCTCCTCATTTACATGACTAATTGGCATAATTTATTAGAATGCACAGTAATTGATACAAAGAAAGGCGCTGGAGCTATGCTACAAGATCATGCACTTGCCCCCTGGGCTCCCTTCAACATTGTTTATTCATTGAAATGAATTCCTGTTTGGTATTAATTCCTTCATATTTTCAGCACGAAACAATTACTATTGACAATATGAATTTTCAACCAGTGTGGCTAAGTTATTTCGAGGCAGCTAGTATACGAGAGCTCTAAATTCATAGCTATAAGGATTATTACGCATTTGTCGTAATCAAAGCGACGTTGTGTAGACGAAATTATACGGATAAATCCAATTAGTTATTAACTTAAACGAAAGTAGGTCTGCAAGCTCTTCACCTACAATTGAGGTCTTAATTAACAAATCACCGAGTAAATTCCGTGTATTGCCTTGCAGTAAGTATATGTACATCCATGTGTGCCTATAAGCCTATTTACGCAATGTATTGGGGTTTAAGTGAACAACATTTAATCAGGGTAAAATGAAGTGTACTTTGTTCTATAAGTCGAATTTTATACTTTATTATATGGCTTGTTTTAAACGATAATTTAAAAACTTTTGAAATTCTTCGGATTGCATTCACAAGTTTCTCATTTCAGTAATTTACAATACAAAAGGAAACCTTGCTGATTGTATGTACAAAACATATGAAAACTATGTTGTCTTTATTAACAAAATAGTTAAACAACCTCATGGAAAGATCACCATTTGTTATTAACTTTAGGCATTACCTTTATTATTTAAAATTAGACAGTAGGGGAGACCGGGGCGCAGTGGCACACGGGGCACAATGGTACAACGTCTTTTTAAAATCAGGTTTTATAAGCAATCCAATGATTTTGATTTGCAAAGAAGCTGTATGCAGCACTCTTTCATTAATCAAAATTTCTGCGATCTGACACAAGTATAGAAGACAACAGTTGCAGTTAAAGTTTTTGTTCTTGAAAAGTAATTCTTCAACTCGCAATTGGGTTTTCATTCTAGGTGTAATTATAAAACATTAGTAATGCTGCAATATACCATTGACGAGTGTATAGGTATATCCAGCTATGATTTCAAACTAAGGTTTATGTTAATTAGCCATGGTCAGCTGTAAGGCCTTATTCAAATAAAATTGGTTATACGGGGTACAGTGGACCACAACATTATGGGGTACAGTG
>JAQGAE010000968.1:0-27362 GCA_034696685.1 Julus scandinavius | reverse complement strand
TTAACACAAATTGCTGTGTATTTTATCGAAAATTACACGTTGATGTGCATAAATACACATTTTGAGTTTTCAGTGTATAGGAATGTTACGCAATTTTACTTGGATTATATGTATGACACCAACTAATCCATGTATCAAGGTTTTCGTATACATTGCATTTATTGGCAGTGGTAAAGAAAAAGTGCTCTAATTTCATTTTCAACTTTGCCATGTTGACACCACGATGTGAACACGTGTTAATAATAATAGGGGGCTGGGCTGGCGAAATCAGAATGCCAACATGCCAGGTAAACTCTGTAGGTGAGGCTTACGGACCCTTTTCTCCTTGAAACTTGACTGGAATAAATGAGAAATCAGTTGTTTATCAACAGAGTGGGAAACCTAACAGATTTTAAAATATTGCCTTGATAATACTGGATAATCGGATTACTGCAATTGGCATGGATTACTGTCCGCTTGCATCACGCATGGTTAATTTGACGATGCAAATAAGGAATTCCTGAATAATTTCCACAGTTTTCGATTGCAAGTTCGGAACCTGTTTTATCATCGATTAAAATTAACGAAGTTTAATGCGGTCCAAGTTGTAAAGTATTATGGAAAAAAAAAATGGTAGGCTGAACTCGAAAATACATACGCCCTGTTATAAAATAATCCAAAATAATTTAACAAAGTTTGACAGCGTGTGTGGATTGAATATAGCCTCATTAGATACCCATTGTCAAGTAAAAGGAAAGTTAATCGATTTAAAAATATTATCCCTAGCGTCAAGATGTCATCTGTAACAAGTAGCTGAGAAGAAATTGATAGTTTATTTTTGGATTTACCATTTCGTTATAGTCAATAACAAATCATTGTTGATTATTGTTTTTACAAAAATAAAAAACAAGTCTTTCAGTGCGATACGTGATCAGTGCACTAAATGACAGAAATATATGGGCTATTATTATGAAAATAGCACAAAAAAACACGTTGCTTATTTTGACGATTACACAGTTGTCATTTATGCTTGGGAATACCTTGTGTACATGGACAATGCACCTTCTAACAAATATTTACATGCACTTTCATGGTCAACGTTGACTGACTTATTGTATTCAAACTCATTTTTTATGCATTGTATACTACACGAGTTTATATATAAATGCACTTTGTTATTCATATTTGCAGCATGCATACAAATGAACCAACCGTGGGACCAACACCAGATTTTTCTAACCTATTCAACTTTTTTCAATCATTCTTGCTCTATAGAATTGCGTCAATACGATTCCGAATACTCGGTCCACATTCAATTTCTGGAAATAACAAATTTCACCCAAAAAAATAATAACTGCATGAGAGTTTGGCCTACATGATGACGACGGTTATTTTCTTGTCGAGATAAATGCATCGACTTAATTGTTTATCTCCTCGGTTTTTTGTTGTTGTATTCTTTATGAAGTCAATTATAAAATAATGTTATTTTTTCACTTTGGGCTACGTGATGGCGATCCCATTCTATTTATGGCGGCTAAATTGGTCCACTTTCATAATCTCGTTATTCAAAATGCAAGAGCGGTTGTTGCCATAACATGACAAAAAATGGGAGTTTTCTCTTCTGCACCTCTCGTAGTTTCAATGTCACGTTGACGTACTTTGCATAACTATGCCATTTTGCATCTTCTCGTAATTTAATTTCAAATCGTGTTGTTGCTGTCAATCCATTCTGGTAGCTGCTTTTGTAAGAGGTGAGAAGAACGTGCCTGCAGGAGCGGATGGACCACACAGATATTTTTGTGACACACGTGTGAACAACATACCCGATTTCTGTATAAACATTGGGGTAAAAATTCGCCTTTATTTGTTTCGCAATCACGGTGTTAGAAATATGACAAGGGCGCTGATTTCACAAATCTCTATTGATGCATACCGTGCATTCAACAGTTTTAACAATGCACTGGCAACGAGCTCTTGTCAGTTATCTTCGAAGGTGGTCCCATGGTGTTAGCGCCCCTGCTGACTAACCGCAAAACTGTGTGAGATTTTGTCCGCTTTGTGCAGGGATGCTAAATCTGCGAAGAACGAATCTTTAAAACGAATGAGATCCAAAAAAAAAAGGGCCGAATACCAATTTTCAATCTAACGGGTTTTCTTCAAGGGAGATTTTTCTAGAAATTTAAGACTTGCTGAAGGGCACATAGTGATGGACCACTGCAGGTGTTCAGACAGGAGATTTGTTGGAAGCAGAAAAAAAGATGCTTCGAGCCCTTGGCCATTGGGTGTAGTGGCGCACCCCCGTTTCCAGTTAAAATGAATGGGTTGAAATAATTGCTACGTTTAAATATGATGCAATAAAGAAAGGGTTTAATATGCCGATGTTCTCCCCACCACCCAGTGCATTTCCAACTGAACCCATCAATGCATTTGTCTGTCAATTTTAATGGGCCATTTGGAAGTCATTGACGTTATGAACATAGACTTCATGAATGGCAATGTGGGACTAACTGGAGCTTATACTAGTACCGATAGGTTTTTTTTAGGGGCATCAATTTTGAAATTCCAATTGTTGAGTTAATGCTACATCTTCACTATTGATTTGACAGACGTTGATGATATTTTTTTAAAAAAATTGCAGCCTATTTTTTGTTGGTTGAGTTCTGCCTCTACCTGCATGAGCATCTTCTAAAAACCTTGACAATGTCTAGACAATATCCTCGCACCTGTTAAATTATGAACACCGGCATTCGTTGCTAAGAGTATTTTACGAACTTAGCGGCATTTTATGTTGGATATCTTATTCTCTAGACTTGTTTCCATGGCAACGACGGATGCTGCGTTCACATCTTCACTTTGCTTGAAATCTTACCTGCGGAATAACAACGTTTCAAGGTGAAAGTTCAGGCAGTTCACCACGATTCGCTGTCTTCGTTGTTTTGATTATTGATCTTAAATATGTATCTGTTTGCACATCGTGTTTCCACAGTTTATTTTTCCTGCCTATCTCAGAGAGATTTTAATGCTTGTTGTACCTTAGCATTTTAGTGGACAACGTTGTTTGTGGTAATAATATGTTTGTGTGGTTTTTATATCCCTGGTTCTTAATCTGCTATCGTAAAAATGTGCAATCGAGATCCATTTAGGATACGCGAAAGGCATTAAAATACCGGTGAGCTTGTTTTTTGAGATGATTTACATAAGCTGAAGATATAATTTCCATACCATAAAATTGTTGCGAATTTGTTGTTTTTTTAAATTTTAATAGGGCAATCTATTCCATTGTTTTATGGAGCGTGGCTTTAGACTTTCTGTCATCATGGAAAACATGGTGTAAAATATATGGTTCAATGTTTCATAAAGGTAGATGATTTCGATGAATCTCTGGCGTGGTTTCAATTATATATTTCTAGTTGTATGTACTATGCAATTGGAAGTAGTTTAAGGTACTGATGCATGATCTGTATATGTCGTGAGTGATTCTGTTATTCTAAAAAAAATTATAATTATCCGACAAATACGCGGATGAATATCAAAAGAAATAAAAGAGGTGATAGTATATTAGACGAAACTACCATTTGTGAATCCGTCAACATTTACTCATTTGATTGACGGCTAAAGTGCATTAATTATATTTAGTTAAAAGGTGGGTTAATGAGCTCTGAAAAAAAGTGGGTTAACGCTTTCAATTCACTTAAGGCCATGCCAGCGTACTTTTATTATCCCTTGTCACCCATTACCAACTGTAATTAAAATAGGTATCTAATCAATCAACCCCCCTACTAATATAAAATTGCAATGGGATCTAAGTATCGGTCTTTGTAATCCAATACATTAGAAAAAAGAAAGGCTCAATTCAGGAAGCGATTGCAAAAACTTTTATGGTTTCTTGATAGGCTGGAGACCCAAATAGTTCCAGTCAATAAGTTCTAATTCCTAGTTGCCATATATATAAGCTTGATTTTGGGCGTGATAGAAATTTCTCAAATTTGTTGAAAATTTCCCCCTCTGGATACACCTCTAACCTATCGGCTTTTGGTTGAAAAAGGAGAGCAGGTGTCTAAATGTATAGGTTTAAAGTGATTAAGACTCATTGCACTATGCTAAGGTGCTAAAATTTAAATTTATGAACGCATATTTTATAGCGGCTCATGAGGAATTCCACATTATTTGAGAAATCACTATCTTTGCATGGCAGGATCTGAGGCGTGGTTTTTAAATGGCTATCATATATTACCTGTAAATACAGTAGCTCCTAATTAAGACCTCGTTTTTTTACTACTTTTATGTCCCACTCTTAATTGTATCAAAAGGAGTATAAGCCTCTTAGGTATGCTTTTTTTTCTGTTCTTACGAGTGAGTAATAGAATGCAGAATTTTTTCTTTGCTATTTGCTCATTAGTGATTCAACTACCTGAAATTCTAAACACTTGTACTAATAACTGACAATCGAGCACAATTACCAAGCATAATTCTAAAAGCATTGGCCTTTGATTTTAAATTCGGGACACGCATTTCAATACGTAGTGCATCATACAATGCTCCATGTGCTATCAGTTTTAGCCATTTGATTTTATTGCCTTTCCAGTGAAACCTACTTTTACTGTGTTGCCCTTAACATTTCCTGTCATGCTGTTCTAATGTAATATATTCAGTACATTTCCAGAATTGAAAACAACAACAGTTTCGTGTTGTTGTTTTTAAAAAATATTCTGTAATGTGCTGAGTAGTACATGCATTTAAAAACTTAATTTTGACAAGTAATTGATTTATGCTTGGTTTATTCTAAAATGCTTGTGGAGCAAATTAACGTTTGAAATGAGATCAATTTAACATATTTTGCATGTGTATGTATAATCTAAATCAACTTGAAGGTCGGAAGAGCGTTAATTCCAACATAGCTTGTGAATGTATTAATTTGCTAAACTATGCGATATTTTGTTGTCAGTCTTAGCATAGTATATTCAGTATAGTATATATATATACATAGTAAGTGAAACACAAGTTGGATGCATGTCAGCACAGAAAGTTAAACAGTAGCTTTTGATTAAATTTACTGCCCCCATAAAATCTATCAATTCCATTGTGAATTAATACCGTCAAACCAATGGTTTTTAATTTTCTAATTAAATATGTCATGATATTGCAATTGGATTTTATTCAGGTACATGGAAAGTGCAATTGAATTTGAGTCAATATGAAGTAATGTGAACTGCTTCTGCAAGTTATACTCTTAAACATAGAGGATCGTCCTGTTTTTGCCAGAGATAATCATTAATTTATGTTGCGGGTCATTGATCCAGCCTCCTGCAAGTCTTGAAGTCTTAACCTGTTTGTTGTGATTGCATTTGAAGATTTAAATTAATATTCAAAAACAACTGACATTATGTACCGATTATACCCACGCAACACCCATCACTTTAATTATCTTAATCGGACTAGAAAAAAATCAAAAACTTACAAAGTTCAACAAATATAAACTTTAAATGGCATGCAAAGTTTAGACAGGGATTATCAGAAGTTCTACATGTATACATAATAGCACTAAGTTTTTCAAACAAATTTTTAATTTTTTTTTTCAAATTCATCATCTACCTTAATTGTTATCACTAATCAGGGTTAAGTTAGTATAAAGGCCATGTATAGTATTTCGAAACTTGTTAACGTTTTAAGTTCAAGTTGATGCCCATGTTCACTTTGGGTTTTCGTTTTTGTGTGCAAACTTCTATCTTTGATTTTTGGAATTTAAGACCACCTATTGTTTAATGTACAAACTCTTGAAATGCATAAAAAACTATCCTTGTAAAAGAGCAAAGGACAAACAAATATCGTAGCTAGTAAATGCAAACAAATGAAATTGAGAAATCTGGGATAAACATTTAAAGAGTTTGTTAACACTTTGTCAACATTTTGGGAATTGGATTCAAGTGCCCTAAAATGCATGCAGGAAAACGACTTGCTGTCCAAGTCTTCTTTAACTTAACTTTTATAAAAAAAAAACTTGTTTTAATCACCGAATAGCGTTAATGACCTGTGGTACCGGTCAAACGATTGTTTTTTGCTGTTTTATCTGTGTTCCAGCACCAAATTGACGCAGTTAATGCCTGCGCTGATTTATTAGCGTTAATGAATATAGCTGATCTTGGAAGCCATGCAACATATTTATAGCCTTTATTAAAAATTTGAGCAAGGCTGACCGAGACCCTCCTTCCCATCAAGTTCCCATCATGCAGGCTTTAATTGAGCTCAAATAATAGCCATTGCAACGTGCCATATAAACGCTTCCACTTTTCACACGTGGAGGTCGCATTGTGCTATAGAACAACTACTTTGTTGGGCTACTAATTAGTATTCATGAGTGTGCATTCATTTGCATTTTAAATTGCCATCATGCACAACTCCCTGGCCTGGGTACCTTTAACTTTCAAAGAGTCATTCTTAAAAAAAGAACAAAGGAGACCGGTTTCACTGGGATGGACTCTTGCTATAATTACTCATGGTCAACCTAGCTAATATCTGCTACAAAAAAAAGTGAAATTAGTATCATGGTCCAATTTAGTCTTCTTATACCTCTTCCCAATCCTTTGAAGCCTGTTTATCCACGAGGTCAGAATGAGATTAAAATGGGCGGGCAATGTCACCTGCAGATGATCATTATAATAAAAAAATTTCACTGGCACAACTATTATTTGAGTGTTTTTAATCGATGGAAACGTAGTAGATGAGCATAGTAATTGCAGTTACATTTTTTGTTATATGTATTTTTGATGCAAATACTCCAGAGCTTTTCATAACGTCCAGATGTGAAAAATCTCTGGTGACCATTTGCATGAAAGTGCTGTTAAATTTAATGTGTGATTAAAAGGCCATTGGTTACACTTTAAAAGTACATGTTATAAATTAGTAATAAAAGTTCTTTAAATTCGAAATGACACAATATGTTCTTGTAGTTATTACTACTGCTTCTCAGGTAATATGGTTGAATAACAAACTAAGATTAGGTATCTGTAGCACAGTTTATATTCAGAGTACACAGCAATACAGAACTTGAATACAGGAGAACACATAAAGAAAAAAGGTGTGGCGTTGTTAACGCCACACTCGGGATTAAACACACAGGATTAACAATCCTGTAAGGGTAACAGAATTCAACACTAGGTGGCACAACAGACATGTAGATTGTAGTCGGCCACTTCCAACAGTTCTTAACATTGAGAACGGTATAATCCAGAAGGAAACTGTTTAGAAAGTGGTAAAGTATAGTCTGACATCAAAGATTGTTATGTAATAAGTTTGGTAGACAAGGTGTTACAGCTTGGGAACATATCCTCGACATGTCTATTTCAATATGGATTCTTGTGTAAACTGTTTTTGTTGTTGTTTTGCGGCCGCTTTAAACGTATTGTATATAGCTTTCAGGAAGTAGGACACCATAATTCCATTTATTCGCGTATGGGTTATAGCACCGTGTCCATCAACATTGCCAATTTTTATGTTTATTTTTGGCTTTCTGAAAAGTGCATATACAACATTGGTTCATTGGAAGAACTTCCATGCCTGTCATAGGGGGAGTTTCCCGGCATTTGCTCGATCTATTCAGAGTGATGACACTGGTGTATGCTGCGAACTGGGATAAATCACAACGATTCAAATAATCTTTGGAGTCCAAAAATAGTAACTCCGTTGGGATTCGTAATGTTAGACGAAAGCTAAAAATACTCAAACTTTGAAGTAATATGACTGCATGGTGCTTGTCTGCACGCCTTGGTAATAATGCTCTTTCGGATGCTAACTGTTTTCGTTTGAGAGACGAATGTGTTCTGAGATTGTATGGTTAATGGATGCCGGAAATTTCTTAAGATGCCATATTTCTAAATGAATTCATGTTTTCAAGGTTCATGTTAGAAATGAAATGGTTCGATTTCAATGTCGTCGATGTTGTTGCTATGAGGCTGTCTTACGCCTTACACGTTGGGTTCGTTTTATAGGTGAAGGCGAAGTATAAAAAACAATTTTTACATACCCCAGATAACCAGCCTTGAGTGTCTCGAATTATGATGGGTTTACAAAGACACAAACAATCCCTTTGAACCCAAAGATGAGACACCTTGTATACAATTGCGTCATCAAGTTTTCGGCAATGAGTGCAAATGTTTGTTGCCATGGTGATGTGGGCAGTTTGGATTGACGTCATCTTTAAGAAAAAAAAAGCTAATAATTTAAGCTTGAGCTTTCATTATACATGTATAAGATTTACGCAGGCGGGTGAATCAATGCTCGTTTTCTATCCTGATGCAATTTCGTGTAATTTTTGCCAAGAGAGTTGCAATGATCTTTTCTTAAATTGGGTTTCAACTGGTCGATTAGTATATCTCTTTCTGTGAATTGAAGCTCGGGCTCTAATATACTTATAAAAACCACTATAAGTAGTATTTTTGAAATTGCTATCTATATATCAAGACATACTGTATACAATGCATACATGACATAATTAATGCAATACGTAATACGTTCAGCGTATATAAATTAGTGACCGACCTCGAACTTATTGCATTGAATGCACTGGTAACACTGCTCACAATTTAAAAAGTTGTTAGATAAGTTTTCTATACGTGGATATCCAAGGTTGATGCGTATTGATAAGTTTTCAGATCATGTGTCATCAACAACGTCATACAAAGCGTTTGTACAACAATTTATAGAAAATTAAAAAAAAATCTGTATTTAGTTACTGTTGTTTCTCAGAATACCGTGACGCACAATTGGTTTCTTTTTTATCCTTAACAATTCATCGATCTGATGGTTTTACGTATAATTTTTCTCAGAATTTCATGACGTAAAATGGGTTTCTGTTATATTTCAATTAATAGAATTATGGTTGAAAAACATAATATTCTTTGAAATCTTCATCGTTGTTTTTTACCATTGAAATGACACTGATATGCCAATCAGTGCACATGACCATTATTTTAAAAGCTCAATATATCCGTAACTATAGGTTGGAGTACGTGTAATTCCGGATGTATATAACTTTTGATGAAATGTGTTCTTCGAATTTCTTTAGTAATCAATTGGAAAACAATAAATGTTTTCAAAGAATTGTGATAGTTAATAGTTTCATTGAAAAGAAAATATTTTCCTTAAGCAACAAGTTAGACGACGTGGGCAAATCAAATATAAGAATGAATTCTCGCCCATTTCCGAATTAACTAGCCCATCTCCTACTTTCTCTTTATCATAACATTGAATTAATGTTTCTTTTTTAAGTGGCATACAACTTCATTTTGCGTGGTAATAAATGCTCAGTTTGAGTGGGTACCATTAGGTTAAAAATCAATTTTTTTTAATAATTATTTATTTATAAATAATTTAAAAATAAATAAAATAAATAAAGTAAATACTAAAAATAAATAAGGTAATGCTTGAAAGCATTACTTTAGGAAGAATCAAAATACATTACAGTGCCTATGAGTTGAGTTGCGTGATAGATAGTTTCCAACTTTTTATTGTCATAATTCTTAAAATATTTCAAATTCAAAATCGTGCAATGTTCAGTATGTCCATTTTTAGTTCTTATGGTCAAATCATGTGCACGTGATATTTATGAATATGTGGTTCTGTATTCTATAACTGATTATCAGTCAAATTGAAAAATTTGCCACTGAAGTTGTAATAAGTTTTGATTGATCATATCTACAGACCAGTTTAAAATTCCTTGGAAAAACAAAAGATAAATGAGATAAATACAGCAAAAACCTCCTGAATGCCTATGTACAATGCAAAGTAAATGATAGCCCTTTTGTCAGGGATAAAAAAATTATCGTGTCAACACTTGAGCTCGGCTTTTTATGTATGTTTTTACGATCTCAGAAATAGATAACTTTAATTAGCATTTTTTCCATCAAAGCAAATAACCAGAAAAAATAATTTGTGACACCGATTTGTCATTTTATACAGCAATACTCTTACATGGATTCTGTCTTGTTCTTGTTGGCTTACTTAGAAAATTGTCTTCTATGCCCATAAATGGAAATCTAAGACTACATTTTTTAATTAGAACGACGTTAAGTCCATTTGATTAGGTTGACGAGCTAAACGCCCGCTTTATCACATTGATTAATGCAAATGGTGTCCACTGTATGGTTGTCCTACATTTAAGTCATTATTTTTTTAGGTTTTCACCTTTTCTTGACTTCTATGCTTTTAAATTATACATAAAGTGGCTCATTATGAAGTGCAATCAATTTTGAGAGACAGCTTAAAAGACTATATTGTGCTTTAAAAAAATTTCTACATTTATTTTACTAATTATTGAAGGTAGGGTATGTGACTTAACTTTCCTTTAATCATAAACTTGCCGACAAATGGTGTCATCTGTATGGAGTTAATAACACATGTGATAAACATGTTTTGGATACCGCCCTTTGCTCATCAAAAAGACCCTTTCAATAGTATGACGTCATGTATGAGTCAGTCACTGTTTAGAAATAATTATGCAATCAGAATTCCTTTTCTAGGCAACGTCCAGACAACTTTTTGATATGTTGTTGAGACTGAGAATCAAAATACACTACTTGTACACCATGTAAACCTTGGAATAGATTCAGGGACAGAAGTGTTTTCAAGTAGGCGTATTACGTTCTACTCAGACATCTGATAATCCCACTTGAATCATTCAGGTTACATGTTCAATAGCGAACTTTTTTAATGATGTGACATTTAAATGTTGCCATCGAATTGCAATTATATTTTATCGTATCATATGTGGATTAGAAACTGGTTTTCACAAATCAAAATAGGAAACAATACAGTAGTTTGTCTATCGCTCGTGATTATTTTAATAAAGGAAAGTTTTATTAAGAAATCTCATTAAATTGGATAGGTGGAAAAATAGGAGAAGTAGGCGTATTTAGGTAAATTTACCTGTTCATTTTTATGTACACAAATCTTACTTACTTTTTTTTACTTATGCTGATTAAAAACTGGATTGGGGCTAGTTTTCTTATCACGATGAACCCTGAATCAACAAAGATGCGTTCTATTTTGCATTTATTATTTGAACACCTGCTAATTCTTCTGTACATTAAGTTGTTTTAATTTTCATAAATTCGGTGAGGCTATAATTGTTATCTATTATTACTAATGTTGATCTTGCTAGTATTACTTAGCAAAAATAACAGAAATTGTTGATTCGACTCGATTTATAAAATCAGAATTTTGAGTTTTAGATTTATCCAAGACTAAACGCTGCTTATAGCATAATCTTCACTTTTAGCAGCAAATATAACAATGATGGCCAAATATATTTTGAAATAATATTATGTTACAAGTCTTTAGCTGTCGAGAAAGTTATTTTACTACAAGTAATCCTTATAGTATGTAGGCTCTGAAATGATATTTGTCTTCGAGATTTCATCTTATAATGACGTTTCATGCTTCAGCACACAAAGAAAATCTCTTGCTGCATTTGAATGATGTATCTTCGATAAAAGTTTGAAAACAAATAGGTTAATAAGGTGTGTCAAAACTCAAACATAGTTGAGATTTTTCTCATCTTTCAGAATTAAGCATTATGTCCTATTTTGCCAACGTTAATTGGCCCCCTTGGACATTTTATGTCAATGGCTTTTTAAGCTTTCTGGAATGTCATATGCATAAGACATTTTTTCTCATCTCTTTAATTCCTGTTTAATCAATCATTATTTTATCTTGTTGCTCATTTACATTTGAATATCGGTGTTATAATCAATTCGCATTCATCTAAAAAAAATCCGCTTAATTATTATTTGCGCCGCTATAAAGAAAGAATTTCTGAAGTTTATAAATGACTGCTTTAAGAAAAGTAGAATCAACCAGGCTCACACATATTTTGTCATTTGGTTCAAAAAAATTAGTACAAACGACACAGTTGATCGATATAACAGGAAGTGCAAGTAGCATTCGCATAAAAACTTATGAAAATGTTGTCATTAACATTTCCATCTATCTATTGAAACAAATTGGGACAACGTCTGATTATTGAATTTATCTGCCGCTGTCACATGTCTTATTTCCAGGAAGAGATACCAGATAAAGAAATTCTTAATTCAAAGTTAACGATTCTACATTGGTTTATTTAAACGACTTTTTTTTTCTACATAATACAAATTTGTATTGCTTCTCCTAAAGATTATCCTTAATGCAATCATAAAGATTCAACATTGCAGTTTTATATATTTAATATAATATTTATATTCAAGCCATGCATGAAAAAACCGTTTTTTTATTATTAAACATTCCATGAACCTTTACGAGATACATTAACGACATATTTTTAGTACGCTACCGAATTTTTGAATAATATACATATGGAAATTGCATATACGCCAAATGCCTTTCACCAATAATAACGATAATAATAATACATGCACATACTGGTTTTTCCAACAGCTCCAGAAAGCAAAAAGCTATAAAAAAGTTCAATAAACCGTTAGGATTTGTATGAAGAAAAAATGTCATTGAGCTTGGTTATTTAATCTGGGGGTTAACATGCCGAGGTTGGTAAACAGCCAGCTTTCATTTACATGTCTGAGAATGTATGTTTTTATGGTCTTGGATTTTATTAATAGATTCGGCTTTGAATTCTGTCATCAAAAATATGATTCGCTTATAAAATTTCTAAACTAGCCTAAAGACTTTGTCCGGCTTTATTTGGGTCGATTTAAGAAGACCCTGACGGATTTCAAAGAATGTTAATTGTATATCTTTCCAAAAGCATTAATGACACCATAAATTTCTCTTTCTTGTCAGTTGACATACTGTATTGCGAAGAATTTTTGAGGCAAGTTTTATAGACATATACATATTTATGTTAATGTTGACTACATCAGTGTGTCAGTCGTAATTATTCATTGGCCATGGTACTGTTGGGTTAATGCACGATACATGGTCAAGGATTTTTCTCCATTCAATGAATCGTGTGTTACCTGATGAGATAAAAATCTACTTTCGTAGATTTCATTTTTTGACGAGGAGTACAACCTTTTGCAATGGTCTCTTTTGTTTGTTAAGGATAATGACACCAGTCAGGATCCATAAACTGGCGATGGTGAACTGCCTTTTCTTTTAGCCAAACTAACACTTGGTTATTGCACTTATTTGTCAATGAGGAGCCATTGAATGTAAGCCACAAAGCAATTTCTTGACCAAAACGTCTGTGAAGGTGAAATTGTTCATTTGTCAGACTTAATGTCATTGAACACACCGTGCGTTTAAAACTAGAAATATGTGGTAGCCCCAGATTCAACCTCAAGTTCAATCCAATTTGTAAGAGTATTTGTATTTTATAAATACACGTGTAAGGAGGAGACCAACAGTCGGCAGGTGGGAATCAATAGACATGCTTCTTCAGGGCGTCTCTTCCAGACTATTCATTCTTTTTTTTTGTAATATTGTATGTAGTTTTCAAGAAAACAGGCATGGGTTCATTCTTCTATCTAAAAACTATTGGACATTGGACTCCAACTTTGCATTTACCCGTCTCGTTTGTATCCACAGACCCTTGGGCCAGCTGGATGATTTAACGCTGTTCTAAGAAATAGAAGATAAACATTCTCAGAATAGATTCTAATCTGAATCCAATACTTGAAAGTGAATTAGCATAGATACTTGCTCTGAGAATATGTAAATTATGATAATACCAGTCAGTGTTTTCAAAGCTCAAATGTCTTTGTCTTTGCCTTTATCAATATGTTTTCATACAAGCGTCATTTTGTAATATGGGTGCTGTAGTTTTTAATAAGCTAGGTTATTAAAGCACTAAATATCAGGCGTCTACAACTCATTACCATACTGTTTTGAAAATCTAATTTGTATATCTAGGATTCAGAAAGGTTTAACTACATATTTTAGGTAGTGGAAGTACTGTACCACGTCCTTGTAGGCACCTTAAGACAAAAGCAACTAGGTGATGAAATTACGGAGAATAAAAAATATTTAGTTTATTTAATACTAGATTAACAAGTATGAATGTCTAACTAAAGCTGCAGGACGCCTGTTACCAAATTGCGAATTTTTTTTAAAATTTAAAACTACAATAAGAAATTATGCTAACACTTTTTTGTTAATCTTCGTCATTTAAATTGTTTTTTTATCGACTAAATTCATGAATGTGTGCCGATGGCATTTACGAAGTGAAATCGTAATAGATTTTCAGCAAAACAATACGATTGAATTGAATCAGCTTTTTGGAATGTGGACTACTTTCCACAATAAACATGACTTGGGATTTTTAGCATTAGTGCATGCTCATGTTCCATGGCATATATGGTATGAACGTGTAATTTACCCTTTGTACACTCACATTAAAAAGGCACAGGTGTGCGTTTTTTGGACTTTAATATTCTTTACAATTACAATAGGGCTCTATGTTGCCGGGAATGATTAAGCATATTTAAGAACCAGAAGACACCTGTGGATTTGTTGATGTTGGTCTCATCAATTCAACAAAAGGTTTCTAAACGAAATTTTAGTTTCTTTGACTTGCATATAAACAAGGTTTTTCTCACAAAGAGCTATCGCGTATCACAAATGCAAACACATGCGTCAATTTGGTAGCCACCAAAAAATTTGAATTTCAGGTTTTTAGCATTTTAATAATAGTCGTACAATTCTGGCATCGATGCTTCGTTCAAATATGATTGCATACATGTTGCTTTTAGAAGTTGCATTGCGTGTGCAGTATATATAGGTAGGCATTTTGAAAGTATTACAAGGTAATACCTGCTCCAACAATAGAAAGTGGCTCTCAAAGTCTTGCTTCCAAATATAAATTGTTAGTCTGGCACTGAAACAGTCAATTAGGTTACGAGAGTCGAGACTATTTATATTAGTTGCGTCAATCGTTGTTTTAGAAATGAATTATCATACATAATACCGAAGTATATCGTTAAGATGCAAAGTAAAAAAACAAACCAATGATTACCGTGACGTTTGTGGTGTATACCCATGCAAACATAAAACTGCGTACTTGCAAATCTTGGCTTCTACTATAAACTTCAAATTAATTATTTATTCCAAAGTAAATACAAATATTTTAATGTTGCTTTTATTTAGCTCAACCTCTGATCACTTTACTTTAAAAAAGTTGTACACTCATCCATTGTTACTTGGATGCTATGAGTCAGTAAAGACAAGTTTTCTATGTACCTGCAAATCTAAAAGAATTGCACTCTTATGCATAATTTCCTTTAAAATGAAGACAAAAACTGATAAATTTGAAACAATAGAGTAGTTTACTTTGGTATTAATTAGATTCGCAATTTAATTTGAATTTAAAAAAAATAATAGGTTTGTCTCAAATTTCTAGTGATGGGATTATATTGGAGTGATTCTTTACTAGCTTAGTTTTTGTTTTGAAACAGTAGCTTAACTTGTTAGTCTTAAGTTTTTTAAGGGGGATTACAACCATATCCCTTTCAATGGGTAAATTTGCAAAGACACTCACAGCCAAACAAAAAAAGATTAAATAAAAATAAAAATTGTTTAACATAACTTAATAAATCAGCAAGGGGCTTCGCTTGTCATTTTTCATTTAAATTAAATTATTTAAATTTTTGCACTCACAACTAGCCTATCTCATGCTGTTACCTGCTGGCAGCGTGTGCAAAATAATGGACATTATTCAAACTTATATTAATTTTTAAAAAAATACCATTTCAAAGTGAAAAACGACAAGCGGAGCCCCTTGCTGCTCCTTCAAGCCACTCCAAACAATTCTCACCCCCACCCAAACCTCCCTCATTCAACTGTGAATATCTTCACAAGTCCGACCCATTGAAAAGGATAGGGTTGTGATTTAAAGAGATTTTCAGCATTAAATCTCACCAAAAACGATTAGCATCTTGCTGTAATTGAAAGTTAAGTATACGGACTAACATAAAACCTGCTTATTATGACCCGATGGACAATTTCAAAATGGGATTGTCATTTAAGGCTTGCAAATCCAAGAACAACTTGCTATGGACGGTTGCTTTGATTGCTTTCTGCATGCCTGCATGAATTGGACTGACAAATGGAAACAACGAGCCTTGCTTCGCTCGATTCTGGAATTAAAAAGGCTTTGTCTCAAGTTTTAATTTCCCCTGGCTACAAACTACGTTATTTACATTTCCCAGCAATTTTCAATGAAAATCAATACTCTACATACCTTCCTTGTTTTTATTACCCAATCAGTGGTACAGAACGCGTGGAGGATGTGGAATTCCAGATACTCCTTAGATAGGGATCCAACTGGGACCGACAAATCGGGGCCATCGAAGACTACTGGCCGAGGTAGGGGGCAATCATTAGCCTTATTTTTTTTCTTCAGCTATTTTCAACCCACACCATAAACTGGCTACCTTTTTGACATGGGTTTGTTAACATGTGTCGTAATCTTAATCGAACTTTTTTTCCCTTTTTGATAAGTACTGGTGAAACAAGAGTTAGGTTTATTATTGCCTCGATTCAGAGTAGCGATACTGGTTACTTTAAAAAAAAAATTCCCTATATAATACGAATGGATTCTTAAATCTTATCTTGGATGGCGTTGTTCGTATGGCATGTAGGCTGTAAGTAATTTTGTTATTTGGGTTCTATCTTGTTTTAATGACAAGCACTAAAGTTAAACTACACGTTCACACAGTAGCAACTCCTGAACACAAATACGTGTAAAAATGAGCCTTGAACGATCTTCCTATTGTTCAGGATAATAAAAAACCAAAAAAAAACATTTCCTTCCGAACTTTGGAATGCATGGAAGGAAATACTTCTTCACCAATGGATTGAATTAACAAATTTTAATCGCCTCTACGAAAAGGTCATTAACAGGCAATCTGAAGTGAGGAAGGGTTAATGCCTATAGGTCATTACTTCGTTGTCAGGTCATTCCTGTTCAAGGTAAAATCAAAGGGTTAGTTTTATTTCCTAACTGAACATGATTCCTCATGGTACAAATTCTCTTTAAGTCACCATTCTTTGAAATAGTATTAGTTAATTGGTTTTTTGTTATCATAAATCTCCTTTACTTGCATGTTGACGGAGTGGCTTAAATTGAAAATCACAGAATTTGAGTTGCTTCAAATTTGGCAAAAGTTGTTCCCTGAGATGATACAGTAATCTTTGTCATCTTATAACTGTTGGAAAATGCCCCTTGGCAAGTAGTGGTCGTCTGTCTTCACTGTGCCAGACAGGTCTGGCAATGTCATGATGGATACTATATTCGCCTTAGGCAGTGTTCGCCTTAATGATAAGACTATGAGAATGATAGGTTCATAGACCGAGGTTAAAACTATAAAACCCTTCGAACACTGAAATTGCCAGATCCAATTTTAAGATTTTATCAGCGTTCGTGAATGTCAAAAACGACATTTACTGACTATCATCTTACTTATTAGTATATGCACATTGCCCAATATGCAAATATGTTCAATCAGAGGACCACTTTGTCCATGGTAGCTAAGTGGTGGACGTTGTAAAAGTCATAGTATTCCTCTGCTTGTTTGCGCATTTGATTCCATCTTTGAAAATATCATTGGCTACCATTTGATTTGAGAATTCTGTTTACAGAAACAAGTAGTCTAATTAAGAAAACCGTAACAGGGTTTGATATATCATTGCTATATGTCATCCATGCGTCTAGCCAAACATCTGGTTTTTTGTGTGTCTTTTACAAAGTGTTTTCTCACAATCCTAACGTTCATCTTAGTTCCAAATATTATAATAATTTGTCAGCTTTTAACACCTTTCTTTGTGAAAACAAAACAAAAAAAAAGAACGGCGGGACACTGATTATCCATGATGGAAAGGGTTGTCAGTGTTGGAGAATGAAAGTATTGATAAGAGGGTCCATCTTCTCGCTTTGATAATCGGTAAATGTCAGGGAAATAACTACTCCATTCCCTCAGTTGGACAGCCGCGAAGCAGATAAATTAAAAAACACTTTGACGGGTTTAAATATGCGGAGGAAGGCTACGTGGTCATTGTCACGGAGTGAAACATATTTCCTAAGAATAAAAAAAAACTTGAGGGTTGAAAAAAAAAACTTGCTCCCAAATGTGATATAAATGGGGAAGCTGTTATACTTATCCTAACATATTTCTGGTCCGAGATGAATTCAGAAGAGTATGAAAAAAAATTCAAAGTGCAAACGAGGGCATTTAGGTGCACAGGACAGGTCAAAGGAAACTTGGTTCTAGGAAACATTCTTTGATCATGATCAAGGAAGGTTGTCAAATTGTGAGAACACTTGCTAAAAAAAATACGTGTTTCGTTATGTGACATGGCTCGACAGTCTAGTAGATTTTCTTCAGATTTTTTTTTTAAATATTGCATTTTTTGGTTCTATGGTTGATATTCTGCACTACTGTCTACAAGACATTGCCTTTCACTTTATCTCCCTTCTCTCCCTATTTAATAACACAGGGTTATTCATCTTTGTTGATGGTGATGAGGGCATTTGTTTGAATAGACAGTTAATGCGAAGGTGGATGTTCGGTAAATTGTGATATGAATTTTGCTTTAAAATGCCTCCTAATTGAGCCTCACCATTGACCTTGTTTGTTTGATTGGGGGTGCTGCTTCGTGTTTCGGAAGTCATTCGAGGTTTTTTTACAAGCATTCTCGTTAATTATCATGCAATTTAGTTTTAACTAGATACATCAAGACAGTTTTCAGCATCCTAGCTGTCTAAATTATGTTTGAGCAAAGTTACCTCATGGTCAGTGGTTATTTGTTCACTCACCAGCTCCTAATTTGAGTGTTTTGCAAATGTTAGGAATAACATTTTAGATATAAAAAAAAGTTAACAGGTGATTCCAACTTGATTATAAAAGACATTGTCTGCCCTCATTTCTATTATAATAAGCATAACAGGATGCACTCAAAATTTATAAGTTAATAGGATTTATAAGAATGTTTAGGCTACTTGTCACTGTCAGTGAAGTGAGTAACGTATGCATTATTTATGAATCTTTATTTTTGTTTGTTCAATTTGCACAAGATCATAATTTGATCTTTACCAATTGAAATGAAACCTGTAGACTAAGTACAAGGAAGTTCAGTGATATCAATACAACATGACATAATCAGTGTGATGGAAAAGAATTTCTATAAAAAATCTGAGCATCTTTTTTTATATAACTAAAGACATCTCTTCCTAAAATTGTCTAAGATTTCATCAGGTTTGCATTGAATGTCCGCAGCATTCTTTCATAGAATTGTGTGGCCACACTTCAACTTCATTCTTTTAGGTGTGGCTTCACGCAATGCGGTTGCTACAAAGTAGAAACCAGATTGAGGTTTGTTTTTTATTCAACACCGACAATTTTTAATATATTGTGTCACGCTTGGATTGGATTTTATCAAAATTTATATCTATACACACGTAGATTTATATAAAGTTGAACTCTGCTACGAGATTTTGGCATGGCAGTCTGTTGCTTGTTACTAGATGTATATTTTACCCCCTCCCCATTTTTTTGCTCATTTGCTCATTTTTGCCTGGAAATGCTTATAATGATCAAATAATCATCGACATCATCGGTGACATTTCCTCCATGATTTGTTTTCAAAATACAATACTGCCAAGCATGCAACTAATAGAGCAGCTATCAATACATGTGTACATGATACATGACTGAATTCAGCACTGATTTCGTGGGAATTTTTACAAAAAATAGAATAGTAGAATTTTGTGTAACCATTCTTTGAGTTGTCATAATTGGCTGACTATTTTTGAATAATCAAAAATTCACTTAATGGTAGTTAATATACGAGCTATTGTAATGCCATGTAGCCAATGTAGGCCTGTTTTTATCACAAAATTGCCCCATGTCTGCATCACATGTAAACATTGTACAAATCCGGATACTAGTTCACACAGTACATTGTATCCCTGTAAAAAAAATTCTCAAAAAAAAATGGTATTATCCTATCCTTAATTAAAATTTTGTAAAAAAAAAAAAAAAAAAAGCAGCAGACACTGGGGCACCGACTCCATCACAAGTAACCATAAATGACAAAAGGATTCAATCACATTTCGTTTTTTTTGCTAAATTCCTATCGTAAATATCAGTTTATATCCTAAACCTTCGCAAAAAAGTTGCTGAACTTTCTCCTAGGGCCCAAGGGGTGTTCATAAAGGGGTAAAACAACTGGTTCAACAAACTGTAACTTAGAGGTCGCCACGTTAACTTTCTTTTTCTCGTGATTTTGAAATTGAGCGGAGGGGATTAAAAGAATTAAGTCAAGTTTGGGTCAGTGGATCAGCAATGCCCCCTGTGCGCGTGCACTTTCGAGCATGTAATTGTCTTTAAGAAAGGGTTAAAATGTTACAGGCAAGACAGGGGTGTAATTAGCCAGCCTCCTTGGCTGTGGACGACCGAATTTCCCACACCTGAAATCTAACGAGGGCTAATCACCCGGGCTGGAACGATTATACTAACGTGACAAAGCGAAATTGCCTAATTGCAAGGCAGTTAATTAACACATTCTTGTAAAACTGTGGTCCAGGCTTTAATTTGGGCTTCACACGAACGTTATAACCTCTTGAAATGGAGTTTTTTCTAATGTGGGTGACAGCCAAGTGTAAATCTAACGGAAAGTTCTTCGCGGGGGATCCTTTCCTTGTTTTTATCCTCTCTAGTCTACCTTGTCGTGGTTTTAGATAATAAAGGGTTGTTGAAAATTGTTCGTAATTTGTGTACATCTGCTATACTATGCTTTTCTGGAATATTGAAAAACTCATAATCTTGTACTTGAGCAATTTTAATATGGAGTCGCAGTCCTTGCTTTTTGAAATTCTTAAAGATATGGTTTAAGTGGTTTCTATCTGTACTCATTTCACATTCTTTTATGTTTTTTTCAGAATTGACACTTCCAAAGAAGATTGGAAGAACATTGACCATCTTGGGCAAGCTGGTGGCACTCATGATGCTCCTGTATGTTTTCTTCTGTTCCCTCGATTTCCTGTCTTCAGCCTTCCGGCTTTTAGGAGGAAAAACTGCAGGTAAACATAAATATTGTGAATTATTATTATTATTATTAATATGAATCATATTGGCATATCCTCACGCTTTGCTTTCATTCAGAGAAACTCATGTTTCCAGAAATAGCTCAACTCCATAGACATTACAGAAAATTCTGTTGACTGAATGGAGTAGTATACAAAAAAATTAAAACATGAAATTTATGAACTGTTTTCCGAACAAGAATACTACGAGCACTACAATAAATTTCATCGGCATTGCTGGTGGCAGCTTACCGTTTTTCAACTTGTTATTTTTTGAAAGTTGTATTTCTTATAAAATGAAATAACCATATAATTTCATATCATTGAATCCATAGAAACTTGGCTCAAATCGATTTAGTTTCAGCTATTTCCAACCGTCTCCTTTAAACCAACTTAATGGTTAGTCAAGAGCCTCTGACTGCAGGTTTTTTTTGTTGAAACAAGGTCCAGTCAACAAATTATATATGATGCTAATTAATGAAACGATTATTTAATCCTGGATCATTTTAGGCTAATGAATGCATTACGTGCGCTTCTTGACATTGTCGTGTACTATTTGGCCTTTGCTTTTCAATTAATTACCCATGAGCAAGTGGCAAGCCTCTCGCACAGATCCTCAAATCACCTAAGAAACGTTGGGTTTTTTGTTAATCATGCGGTCATTAGCGAAACACGATTGCAGATATTTCCTGAATTAGGTAAACAAGACATACGTGTGACGACTGAAAACTGCCCTTTGTCTTTGTTAACTACCCGGACTTAGGCTTATGTGGAAATCCCCAGAAAACGACTCTTGAGGCTCTTGTCGAATATCTTCAGTTGCTGCCAACCTTGGAACTTCATGGGGTGAAGTTCCTCGGGCTCCATCAGCTGTTACTAGCTTTGGCTGAAACATAATCAATAAAGATGGCAAAGGTGCATCTCTTGATTCCAAGGTCTGTGGAGAGGCTCGCGATTCCCATAAGTTAAATTTACTTTCATTTATACCACACCGTATTCAATGCAATTCTTATCAACCTCTGAAATTTTAAATTCGATATTGCATTCATGTTGAGAGGGGGGAAAGATGCATTTAGTCTGCTTTGTAGAGTGAACCCCCAAGTATAGCTCTGGATACTCGAACACTTCAATGTAGTCCATGGAAAAATCTGATATTGCAGGCATCTATATTAGGATGTGGCCTTCACGGTTTGTCAGAGCCTCTCTTTAACTTTTAATGGTTATTTTGGTAAGTGGGTGATGTTGTCTAGTTTTCAGGTATGGCACTGTCGTCGCCATGAAGTGTTCTAAGTTTATGCAGATACACGACATGGAATATCAGAATTTTTTTTTACCAGCTTGAGTGATTCATATGAATATATTCAAATCCTAAACAAGAATTTCGCAAGTTTGCAATCTTGTCTGCATCTTGGGAGCCTATAATGAGGGGGTAATTAAATACATATTCCCCATGATTCTATTCATGGTTTGACATAAGCTGTGAATTGAGTAATACACTTTTTATATTGTCAACTTGTTTTGATCAGAAAAAGTGAACAGATTTTGAAATTTGAGAGTATAAACACATAATTGTTAGCAAGTCTTTTCTCTACTCATAATAATGCACAATTCTAAACAAGTTTGAAACGAAAATGTTGTGTGTCAGACACCCCCAAGCGCATTTGATGCATGCAGCGGCTTCACAAGGTTAACAACTAAAAAGTATTTACAACTGTAACACAGAAAAACATTTGTATTGTATTAATATCATCGTTTTGATGATTGTTGTTATGTTGCAGCAATAACGTTTATTTGTTATTTTTTTACGATTATACATGCACGCTTTTATATATGTTCATCCTTTGTTGTTTTATTCAAAACGGATATACTTTGCATGATACATACAAAATTGTCCTCCGATACTTTTAATTTTAAAAATTATTGTTGCTTGTATGTTACAAAGCGAAAAAAAATTGGCTTATCCTTGGAATTAAATTGGAAAAAAAACAAGGTTTATGACTGGGGAAATACCATTTGACGGTAACTTAATGTTTTCTATTATACACTTACACATTAATATTCAGTAATAATGCAAACTCAGGTCAATATTTGAATTGTTATAAAAAAAAAGATGGCAAAACAATAAGTATATGACGTATTCCACCTCTTTTTAAAATCAGTTGCCAGGTCTACATAACCATGTCCTTGGAAAGTAATTAACATCCGGCATATTATGTGGCTAATTTACATTGGAAAAAAACTGTTTGTCTCGTAAATTGTCCAATGATTTATGTCGAATTTCTAATTGGCTACCTTGTGCTCAAATCCCTGGGTGGGGCTCATCATTCTATTCATTATTATACGTTACGCAAAATTTTCCGACAGGTTTCTGTGGAAATATAAAATTCAGTTTTTTCATGAACATTTTTGAATTAAATTTTCATTTATTCGGTCTCTCCAACACACGCCTATTTTATACAGGTAACAGATTAATCGGTTTTAATGTGATTTCGACTGTTGCACTTTTTCTTGTGAATAGAAAATGCTTTTGTTATTTTTTACCCCCGACAAATTTTTTATTGTTCATTTGTAGTGTTTTTATGACCGTGTGACCTGGACTTACAAATGACTTCCATAGCCATTCTTTTAAAATCGTTCTGTCACTTCACAACCATTAAACATTTTAACCGAGCTGATTATTGAAAGAAAACAATAAGGCAGTATCTGTGTTCACGAAATAAATTTCATGCTAGATGTAAAGCGATTTGGATAAAATTTTGTAAATGTTAATATGCGCATGCGCAAAATTCTAAACAAATCGGGTTTTCAGCTTCGAAGAAATCAATTTCTAGACCACAGCTATGTATTATAGGGGTGGTCACGCAATTGTTTTTAGCCGATTAAAAAAACAAATCGGTTGAAATGTATGAGATCATGAGGAGAGTATCTGTAGATGCACATCTCAACTGATTTTATGCAAATTCGCTTTTTAATCTGCTCCTAATATTCAGTGTACATCATAACTGATAATTTTCTGAATACCACCTATAACTTAATGTAGGCCACTGCGCTTCACAGCACTTGATTCGAGTGAATAATCCTAGATTAACTTTAAAACTCAACTAACGTAGTCAGGTAAGCGAGCAAAAACTAAAAATTCCATATTAAGCTCTGGTTTTCAAGTCCCTCCCATAATTCACATTTATAATACAAGCATTAAACTGCAGGATTACTTCTGAAACTAAAAATAGTGGACTGCACCTATTGTTTTCGAGGTCGTGCTGAGCGACATTTAACAAGTTATAGTTTGAGGCTTATTAAGGGGATATGTTTTGTTAAAATAAAAAAAGCAGGTTGAAGTATTCTCCAATGAAAAAAATAGTTTAAAAATTGGATAAATTCAACCAACCTTTTAGCCACATGTAGTTTTGACTGATAAGGCCAACAAGATAGACGCATGTTTGTTAAATTAAATTTGTAAAATTGTTTATTGGGAGATTATTTTATATAAATAAACATAAAAAATCTAAAATCTAAAAGATTTTATCGGATTAATTGCATGTGGCGCCTTAATGCAATTTAATATGGGTGCCAAAATGGGACGATTAGCGAGGCCAGTTACCTCACATCGCCAATATCAGTTAATATTAATTAATGTAAATCGTAATTCAAATAAGCTGCCTATCGCAGGGTATATCAAAGCCATAAATTGGCGCAAAAGGACATTTAGGATGTCCTGTCGAAAGCAGGAAGTTCAAAATGTGTTGAAATGGAATGCCCCCCACAGGTTAACTATAGAAAACATGATATTAAAGGCATCCCTCCCCTTTCCCATTAGGTATTCATTAAATTAATTAGTAAAAAACTTTGCAATATGTGAATAGCACTATTTTCAGTGGTGCTCTATTTGTTAAATATTTTGTAAGTAAAATTGAAAAATTTCTTCTAAATGATATAATCAAATTTTGTAAACTTTTCCAGTCACACACTTGATAAAACCAACTCAAACGCATTAATATTGTATTTTTAAGTTAAACATTCTGTAGTCTACAAACTGACTTCTTGTATTTAAAGTATAAATATTGAAACATCAAATTAGCTTAGAAATAAATTGAATTTATACTGATTTTGATTCATATATTACAAAGTCACGTCATGTAGTGTATGCATTGACGTATAATGACACAAGTAAAACCTATACTGTTTATTTAAATATTTAAAATATACGTACACATTTATATAAATATGTATATACATAGTTTAATTATTCTGGCTTATGTTGAAAACAATGTTACGGTTGGACTGTATATAAATCTTCATATAGTGGATTTGAACACACCCACGAACATTGCAAGAAACTTGAGCTACAAACATAAAGTTCCATCTGTCAAGTATTAACAACAATCGTTTTCTTAAAAATTCAAGCTATCGCGACATCCAGAATTTTTTTTTCAAGGAAAGATTCTTGCGTTATTTCCTTTCTTGAAATTCGCAACAATGACTTTTCCGTCCATTGTTATCTAATGAAATGAATATGTCAACTCGTATTAACATTTTAAGTGCTCATTTTACAGTCGTGGCGTTGTACAAGTATTTAGGGCAAAAGGAAAAAGGGCGGGGGAGCAAAAACATTGTTGTTCTAAAAGCGAACTTTGAAATATCGTCGCTTTCCTACTCGTGACAGCGTAATACTAGTGCAAAATAATTTTATTCCAGGCATTGACGCCGTGTCTCCAAAATCCTTGGGATAAGGGTTGAGGGCCTCATTAAGGCGACGATATACGGTTGTAAACACATTGCAAATTACCATTATAAATACGTTTTAGATTTGTTTCAACACGTGTTTGCAACTTGTTCCACCAACATCAGTCTCCCAAAAATCCCTCCACTGGCTTGTAATCGGTTTAGTCGGGATTGAACACGTGAGATTCCCCCGAGCCCATTTCATACCCATACAAAAATAATGTGCAGAATTCACCAGAAAAATATCCCAGTGGCTTTTCTGCAGAAACTATTCTGCAGAATTCTGATCGAACTCTGGCAATTTTTATTCTCAGAAAACAGTCTGCACAGCTTTCAAGCATATTTCTGCAGAATTTTAAACATATTTTAAACTCGAAGAAATTCTGCAGAGAGTTACCTGACGAAAGGTGTCTGCTGCATTTACATTTCTTTTGTCAATTAAATTCACGGCCGTATATATGGAGGGACGGGGGGGCGATCTTGGAGATAGATCCCCTTCCCCTCGAAATCCAAGAAATTTTACAAATTTCTACCTGAATCTGCAAAATAAAAAATGGCTATTTTTTCATTCAAAGTATGCTTTTGTTGCTCTAGAAATGAAATTTTTTGTCATTAAAACGCAATTTTTCTATGGTCAAATCGCGATTTTTGTAAGCAGACAAATCAATTTTTTTAGGGTTAAAACAATTTTATTTAAGCTAGAAAAATTGCGTTATAACCTTAGAAAAGTTACGTTTTTACCTGTGAAAAATTGCGTTGTTAATTATGATAAATTATTCCATTTCTAGAGCAGAAAACTTAGCATAATTTAAATGCAAAATAGCAATTCCTCTTTTATATTTTGGCAATTCGGGTTGAGATTTGTAAAATTTCTTGGATTTCGGGAGTAAGGGGGATCTATTTTGAAGATCCCCCATACATGTGGCCTTGGATTTAATAAGAATGTTATTTAATGCAGCATGCAGACACTTTTCGTCAGGTAACTTTTTTATATCTAATTTCTTCTAGTTTATAAACTAGAATTTGCTTGTAAGCTGTGCAGACTGTTTTCTGAGAATAAAAATTTCCAGAGTTCGATCAGTATTCTGCAGAATAGTTTCTGCAGAAAATCCAGTAGGATATTTTCAGGTTATTTTCTGCACAATATTTTTATACGGGAAGAACGCGATTTTTTAAAGGTAAAAACGTGATTTTTGTAAGATAAAACCAATTCACCTTTTTGAAGTGAAAGTGCAAATTTCAAGATAAAAACGTGATTTTTAATGCCAAAATAGTCCACCCCAAGATTCTTAATCATATATACCTCTCCTCCCTTCCTTAAATGTGATGCATGGCCTTGATTAAATCATTATACATTTGGCTTTAAATTACAAAAAAGGTAAAGCATAAAAACTTAAGACTTCTTCAGAAATAACAAAATAAGATATATACCAATATGCATTTAACACATGTTAATAATCAATAAGTTTTACAGAACATTACCACAAAATGTGCTAACAAGAGAACTAAATGATATATTGCATTAGTCAGCATTAGCAAGCATTAGTCAGTCTTCTTGTAGAAGACTGACTAATGCTTGTTTCACTGTCAGAAACATCCATAGTGCTGCTTTCACTAAAATTCTATCAATAGACAA
>JAQGAE010000967.1:0-27377 GCA_034696685.1 Julus scandinavius | reverse complement strand
GAAAAACATGCTTTTTCAACATGTTTTCAAAAACTCTGCTTTTGCTTTTTGCTTTTGGTTCGGTGTAGTCGTACCTTAAGTCATAAAGTTAAATTGTATCGTTTGAATACCAGAAAAGTTAGCTGTTTATATAATTTAAAAAAAATATATGATTAAGATTTGAAAACTGATACCGCCAATGATTCTCAAAAGAAAAAAAACAATTCAAAGACAGTCTACCAGATGGTATTTTTATCGCCCAAGACATACAAATCAATACAATTCTACGAGGCAATTAGCGAGGGGTCAACGTGACACTGGTCAGCATCAATACTGACCCTAATCAAAAAGCATTTCTCCGAACAGGGGTTGCGATCTGCACGTAAACAATGGGTCAAACATGGTGGGCATTCGAGTGTCCAATGTTGACAATTAGGAATTTCGATGAACAAACATAATACGATAGGATGTATGGAAAGAAATGCAAGGAGGGAAATACCAGGAAATAAAGGGGATCGAGGAAAACCCTTCTTACAATGGGGTTAAAGAGAATTCGTGGCAAAATATAGTAGAAATCCCTTTTCTGACCGTGATCATTAGTGGGCACATAAATGATCAATGGTCAATTGTTAGCCCTAAAGGGGAACTAGTCTCCGTTGATTGCGCCTCTGTCTAGGGAGTCAAAGTACTAAAATGGATTTGTTGGATTATATATTAAACTCACTGCTGTTGAAACTTGATAAGTACACTTATTTTAAGTAATACAAAATAAGCAATGCTTGTGAATGGGGAGGGGGGGGTGGAGTGAAGGGCGCAAATTTGGGTAGTTGAGGATGGAGGGAAGTGGGGAAAGGGCCCCCAAATTCGGGTAGTGGATGATGGAGGTGGGGATGGGAGAGATCGCGCAAATTTGGGTAGTCGAGGAAGTTGGTGTGGGAAGCGCAAATTTGGGTGCTTTGTCCTGGGTGCCAAATATCCTCACAACGCCACTGATGCCCATAAACGGAGGTTCCACGAACAAGACAAGTTAAATGCCAAACTGCGATCTAGGCAGCACATCGATCATTAAAAGTTGCGTAGATGGATATTGCGGGGGAGTTGTGCAATAAGGATGAAGAAGAAAATAATTGAAGATTGCCTTAATGGGAGAAATGTGGGGAAAAGCTGCAAAAGACAGGAGAGAATGAAAAGGGATAGGAACGGTTACAAAATGCCACGGCATCATCATCAGCATGATTGCCTACACATGCTCTTTAATGTGATACCGGGGGTAGGCAAATATCATCCAGATTAAGGGAGATTGTTCTCGCAAAAAAAAAAAAAAAAAAAAAAAAAATGGCGAACGAGGGGGGACTCCTCGAATCGAGGATCCATCATCGCGTAAATGTCGAAACAACAAGGCGAAACTAAACGATGGCTCCAAGATGAGTCAGCTGTCACCACAGGTCAACGTTAGCACCGTCATGGCTTCAGAAGTGGAGGTGAAATAGAGGGTTACATTTCCAAAACCTCGTTACAGTGATTTTAAGACAAGTTTCGCTACATTTTTTTTCCAAGGTGTTCGGTGCCTTATAAGCATGATGAAAATTGATGAAATTGATTCGAAATCTCAGTTCCAGTTTGATCACAAAGAGGCATATATTCCATCCAATATCGCAGGAATCGATAAAGAGATCCCAAGTCATGGAACAGATTTTGTCTTAGTTAAAAACCTGATAGGTTGATTCATTCTATATCTAAATAGGTTGATGCATTTTATATCCAAGCAGGTTGATACATTCTATTCAAATAGGTTGATGTATTCTATCCCTAAATAGTTGCTACATTCTATCCAAATAGATTTTCAAGAGGTATGATAGCCTCATACGATTGTGATCATACGATAGCCATTCTGTGACTTGGGCTAGTTTTCCTTTAAAATCACGTATATTTTCCCGACACCAATTGATATATTTGTGAAAATTGTAACTTGTGTACATGTTTGTGTATTTAAAAATACACCCTTCAAGTAAACTCACCACGTCAAGATGGCCGTGTTGGCACGCTAAATGCAACGGCGCTTCGCCTTCGTTCGCTTGCTCGTTAACCGAAGACCCCCATTGCAAAAGCACGTTCACCAAATCTGCTTTTCCTTGCCAAGATGCATAGTGGATTGGCCTCATGCCTGCAAATAAAACGTAAGCGTGAATCAATTCAAAATCGTTTACTTAGTTTGTTCTCTGCACCTGTCATACGATAGGGGGCGCTAAAACACGTCATTTCTGGAATGCCTTCGGGACCCAATTAAAGCGCCATCAAATTTACTCACCGTTATTGTCTTTAATGTCAGCAAACGCGCCACTTTCCAACAAAATTGTCAAAATATTTGCACTTCCTATCAGGGCGGCTTGGTGTAATCCTGATATCCTAGAAAAACCAAACATTAAAATTAATTCACAATTTTTTTCTAATTTCCATCCAAATTAGAGACATGTCTTAACCTGAATTAATATTTTTAGCAATGAACGTATTTTCTATTTGAAAATCGATCTGCATTATATGACATTCTGTGCAGTGGCGTATAATGAGGATATTTGGAGCCCATGGCAAAACACCCAAATTTCCTTCCCTCCCTCCATACCCCTTACACTAGTATCTAGATAACAACATTGTTTGTAATCGTGTTTCTTAAAATACGTGTACTTATCATATTTCAATAATAATGAGTTTAATATATAATCCAACAAATCCATTTTAATACTTTGGGCGCCACTGATTCTTGAGCATGCGCAACACTCAATAATGGTTATACATAACGTTAAATCTTACAATGGATTATTGAAGTCGTTATTAAAATCTAACAAATAACTTATCCCACCTTGTATATATGTACGAATATTTTAAAGAATACTTGGAAAAAGCGGAAGTCGTGAAAAATTCATGTATAGATGCCTTTAGGGCCAACCCGTTAACAATGCATGATGATCATGATGCTTCTCACTTATCAGTACATTTTAAAAAATATCAGGAAATCAAGATAACGTTATTTATACTCTTGAGCACAAGTTTCTAAGAAAAGAGCTGCTTGCATGGAATTATAAAACACGAGCAATTTTTTTTTAAAAAAAGACGGTTTTTCGGAAATGGGCTGAGATTCGCAACATGAAAAAGACGATATACAATGTATTTAATAAGGCGAAGAGAGGAGAGAAATTCGATAAAAGAGATACGTGTTCAGTGTATGCCGAGGAAAAACTCATTAGCTTTATGTGAAAAACTTCTTGTATACATATAATCCATACTGTGTTCGCGCGCAAATGTAAAAAAAAACTTGCAATATGCAATGGGAATGAGTGTCTGGATCTGCAGTTTTCAATTCGTGTGAGCTTGCCTAACATTCGAACACCACAAGTTTGTAATCTATATTTTGAAATGGCAAATGTTGATATTATAAGATAGCATTGATGACAGTATGCTATACTTCGACGATTGCGTCAAAAACTACCCACGATAGCACTACTGTGTTATTTGATGCCATGACGCTGGTATCGCAATTATTGTTATCGTGAGAAACAGGTTTAACCATAGAACAAGACGTTCCATGAATTGGGAGTTTTCGAACAAGATGGCCGTCAAGAACAAACTTGTCGAACAAGATGTAGATTATTTACCTTCACCATTACGCATACCTACACCATACGTATCTCGCTCGTCTCCTCATTGGTATCCAATTTGAATTAAACATTGACCCAATTCAAGATGGCCGCCAAGAAAACGATTGAGACTATTTACCTTCAGTTGGAAGGCCCAAAATGGTTCGTCCAACATAACAACAAGATCATAAACAAGTACAGCGCTGCATAGAACTAAGAACTAAGTATCTCGCTCGTCTCCTCGTTGGGATCCAATTTGAATTAAATATTGACCCAATTCAAGATGGCCGCCAAGAAAAAGATTGAGACCTTCAGTTGGAACTGAAGGCCAAAATCGTCCGTCCAACATAACAACAAGATCTTAAACAATTATAGATGCTGCATAAAACTAATAATAAGTATCTCGCTCGTCTTCTCGTCGGGATCCAATTGAATTAAATATTGACCCAATTAAAGATGGCTGCCAAAGAAAAGATTGAGACTATTTACCTTCAGTTGGAAGGTCCAAAATCGTCCATTCAACGTAAAAACAAAATCTTAACCAAGCAATTAAGTATATATGCTATATAACAATGAACAAAGAACTAAATAATTAGCTCGTCACTTCACTGGAATCCAATTTGAATTAAATATTGAGCCAATCCAGTTGCCTACAAGAAAACTGATCCGAAAACGTTAATACAAAAGAAGCTGGTGTTCGACGCAGAAAAGTAGCTCCAGAATAAGTTTCATTGAGAATGGAAGTAAAAATGCTAGCGTGCCTCTGGGCTTCGAATGATATGAAACTAGAAATTTAATTCCAACGCTAACGCCATTAAACCTAGCTGCTATGTAGTCGTCATGCACAACGGCGCTTTTCGTTGCAATTTTAATGTTTTCTCGTTACACACTTTCGCAAAATGCCATCGGGAGAAAAACAATACAAAAGGAAGACATATACGCTCATTCAAAATCTGGTTGCATCGCGTAAAAGGTATCGATTCTCGACATTTATCCCGGTGCCGGAGGTGGTTCTCCAGCACCAACGTTGTAGCACGAGGCAGCGCCACCTAGGTCGCTAAACGATACATTATTTGTAATGGCCTGCCAGTGCCAATGGCGCTCATGCAGAACCAAACAACCCGGGTGTCCCTTTCTAAGCATTGTTATTCCGTAGGTCCCCAACGCCATCCTCGTGAATGATTAACCAAACGCGAGATTGGTTTATTTTATATCTGGAAACTGGAGAGGAAGTACAATGGCGCCGAAACCATTGTCATGGCGACCCCGAGAGTACTTTATCAATTTATCCGCTTGTTTTGGACAAAATTGTTCGTTATAACACGGATGGAAAAGCACCACATGTAGAGCCATGTATGGACAATATTTAGTTTTTGAATGCTACTCATATATTGGCATATTTGTAGATTTCGAGGTTCCATATACTGGACACACATGTACTAGGAATGCAATAAGTCACTGTACATTTATGATGTAGCCAAGCTTAAACTCTCATGTCCCCACATGAACTATACAAAGGGTTATTAGAATACATACGGGCATACACAGGGTTGACGCAAAAAAAGCGGGAATCATTTTCAAAAATTTGTAACTTTTGTTTTTTTAGTCAAAGTAAATCCAATTTTACACAAATATAGGCAACTAACGTACGAACAAAACAGCTATTTCAATTTGTATTCAAAGTGTCCTCCATCCGCTGCAACGCATGACCGGATGTGGGGACAATTGACGAGTCGATTACAGTTTGATCAAGTTCATCCAGAGTGGTCAGAATTCGGCGTCTTAACTCTTTCACATCACGAATCTTTGTTCGGTACACTTTTTGCACCAAATTCCCCCAGATGGAATGAACAACTTGGTTCAAATTGGGGCTATTAGGTTGCCACAAAGGATAGGTAGTATAAAATCTGGAGTTTCTGGATGGAGAAGTTGAATAGTTACTCAAGCATCATCTTGTTTGAACACAAGTCCGAAAATACCGTATATCTGGGGGAATTTGGTGCAAAAAGTGTACCGAACAAAGATCTGTGATGTCAAAGAGTTAAGACGCCGAATTCTGGCCGCTTGGGATGAACTTGATCAAATAGTAATCGACTCATCAATTGCCCAATGGTACAAGCGCCTCCGGGCAAGTGTTGCAACGGATGGAGGACACCGAGTACAAATTGAAATAGCTGTTTTGTTCGTATGTTTGTTGCCTTTATTCGTGCAAAATTGGATTTACTTAGATTAAAAACAAAATTTATGAAAAAGGTTTCCTCTTTTTTTGTGGGTTTTTCTCCCCACCAGGGATGGCCAGTAATAGAAATCTTATCTATGAGAAAATGTTCAGTATAGTTTTTGAGATTTGTTATAATATTGTTGCAATTATTATTCTAATTATTATAATTTGCATAAGATGGAAAGAGATTCTCTTAGCAATGTATAATTTGATATGAGGAGTTTTTTCCTTTTTTGAAATGTGTGGGGAAACATTCAGAAATTGTTTGGTTCATTTTACAAGTATACAGGATTAGGATTAGGACCTCCTTTAATCCCGTTGTACCAATAAAACCAGCAGAGTGAATTAAACCGACTTCCCCATGGATGGTGGAGATGTGTTCTCCTGTCGGAGGTATAGGGGCGCAACCGACAACTTTTTTTATGCCGTGTTTATAAATTAATATGAGTTTTACGACGACGAAATTAGGGCATGCACCGCACGAAACTACTTCATGCGAAGTGCATTGCGAAACGGTAATGAATTTCCCTATTTGACCCAGGGGAAAACGACGCTCTTCTTTACTGCGAATTGCACCGTTATGCATTTCATGCACGCTGTGTCGCCATTTTGGACTAATAAAAAACTTTTTTGTTCACTATTGGGAATTTTTGTAGATTTTGGGAGCTAAACTACATACACGAAAAAACGTTAGTTTGATGTTTTTAGGAAATACTATCTAGGTATTTGTTTACTTTAGACAGGACATTACTTCGTGCCAACATTCAGTGTGACAGAATTGCTTCACTCTACAAATTGGAACTCACTGTGGTCCACACTCGAAAATATATCTACGGAATTATTCAAACGCTTTCATTTTTTGTAATTTACATCTCGTTTCCCATGTACGTTCCCCTTAACCTATTCAATTTATACAATGTATGATGGCAGTAGGGTAATGAGTTGAATTGATGAAATGTTTAATAATGGCAACACATAATTGATGAATATATGATAAATTAAGAGATCATAGAAATATGTGAGATTTTGAACTATAGAAGCACCAACAAACTAACAGTTCCATAGTTATGTAAACCATGTCAATTTTAACAAATAAATATACTGTGTAGTAGGAAAATTTAATTTCCACATACTGTTGTTTCGAAAAATAACAATGATAACAATTTTTTGATAAAAAAAAATAAATAATTGCAATTCAGCCAGGTTAATTGGATCATCGGAGCAACTTGAGACAAGCCTCGAGAATCCGAAAAACAATAGTTTCTGCAAAATTGCTTCGGGTATACTAGTCCAAATAAAATTGAATCTCGAGGAAAAGCCAACATGAACCATAAGTATTTTTTCAAAGTTTTTCCATTGCGGATAATTGCTTTCTTATCAAATTAAAATAACGATTCTCGGTCTCGTCGAGCTATTCTTTGATTAACTCGGTGTTGCTGGTGCACAAAAATCTGAAGCGCCGTTGCCACGATGCAAAACGTATCGCGGTTGGTTGCCTTGTCAACGTGACAAATCCACGGTCGCTGACTTAGCGTTGTCTCTCCCTATTTCTCCTGCTTTTTGCTCTCCTCCCCTCCGTTGTAGACGTTGAGTTGTCACAGTGACGCTCGACGTGACATTGATATCCTTCGTCAGCTAAATTTACCATTTTTTTTAGGCAATTTTAAGCGAGCAACGAATGCCATCCACGGATTTATACAGGAAAAACTGACGTTCATTTTGTTTTCATTTTCATGTCAACAGCCAGTGTCATTGTCTTTGAAACCTTCGAAAACGCTAAATTAAATGATCATTTATCTTAAAGAAAGCGTGAGACTAAATTATACAGATACATAAATCCGAGTGTTAACTTACTAATTAAGATTAAATCATCTATACACTGGAGTTATGATCACAAATTAAATTCAACTCAGTACCCTAGCTACAGTCAGTAAATAAATGTCATATGGTAGGGGAGAGGAGGAGGAGGAGGAGGAGGAAGGGGGGGAGTCACGTCAGTAGCGACTTAAACATCATCGTTAAATTAATTGAATTTTTACTAAATGTGGACTTTCGCCACACTCCTATAGTGGACGTTAGGCGTTACAATATGGGAGACAAGATATAAATTGTAAAAACATTAAAACGTTTGAATAACCTGGACCTCAACGTGTCCCAATTTATAGAGTGGAGCATTTCTGTCACACTCGCGGAATGTTGGTAATCGTCCTAAACAAATCTGGCTGCCCTACGCTGGGCCATCTCTATATCCTGAATATGAACCATCCTGTGAGGGTTCCAAATAGGAGTGCAATATTCCAAAATAGGGCGAATCAGAGTTGCGTAGCCAGTTTCCTTTACATTCTCGAAAAACGCGTTGAATGAATTTAAGATGTTGGTTCGCTGCACCAGCAATTTTTGTGAAATGGTGATTCCAAGAGAGGTTTTTAATTGGTAATATAAACCCCCAGATACCTGACGACCAGATATCAACGACAGCGAGTTGAATACCATCCAGAAAGTACTCAGGTTGGCAAGTATTCCATTTACGAGAGAAACATAGCACTACGCATTTACCCTTATTTAACTTCAACTGCCATTCATCCCACCATGAAGCCAGTACGAGAAGATCGCCCCTCAATTTAGGTGAGAAACATCTTCCAGCAACAAACCATATTGCAAGTTGACATTTAAGATAGCAACTGTCAATACATGTAGAAGTTTAAGAAAATCGTTTTCTTCTTCAACTACCTATAGGACTTCAGTAAACCCATTTAATTTTTTGCTTCGTTTGATGCTCATTTCAAATTATTTCCATGGTAAAATTCCTTTTTAACAATAACCACAAACGGTGCACATATATGTAGTCGTATCCATTAAACGGAATAAGTTTTAATATTGCAATCATTTTCTTCATGGACAAGTTTGTGCCTGAAAGCAGGAAATGAATCTAAAACTATCAATAAAATCAAGAAATCTCTGCTTCCGAACGGAACAGAATCAAGCAACTACTTTTGCCGAAAGCGCATATATGGTATATGAGACGCTTTTGGCAATGTAGTTTCTGGATTGAAAATGAAATTTAGTTGCATTTTTCCGCTTAAGTACTAAAGCTATATACAGCTTCGTTTATCATACACTTACTAATACGGGAAATCTTGACATGGTCGAGTGTAGGAAAAGTATTTCGAGCAATCTTTGGAGATCTCCAAAAGTGGTAAACAGCACTTGCTCGGCCATACATCAAAATTTAATAGAGATATTTTAAAGTGGCGGCTCCGTTTCAAAGCAGTAAAATTAAATCTGATGGTCGCCATAATGGTTTACCGAGCTCAAGTAGAATGAGAAAAGAGAAGAAAAAAAAGATTCACTAGAAGGGCCCACTCAAGCGACCAAAGCTATATATATGAAGATGAATTATGATGGCGCTCCTGCCTTTTGGCCTCCCTCCTCGATATCTTTTCCAGTTGTCGACTTTACTATTTCTGCATTCCTCTCAAATTCATCCTCCAAACATGAGTTGCGTATCGTGCTTCTCATCAATTAACCTTTTCAAGAAGTGGGGAGTCACTAAGTAAAAACTACCATCCTTTGGCATTTTGGCTCGCAGATTCCAGAACTCACAATTTATAAAAGTAAAAAAAATATGAAAAATCTACGCTGGTCATGCTTAAAGCTAACATCGAAATGCATCAAGCCACTCAGTTATGTTCTCCTTAGTATTTCTCCATATCCAAAAAAAAAAAAAAAAATGTATATACATAAAAATGTTGGCAAATGTTTCTTGAATTAGACTACCCAAGGATACTGTTGGTATACAAGGTATATGAAAAGTGGGCTCTAACATTTCAATTTGGTTTTTTCTCTCGTGTATATACATACTACATACTCTGTAACTTTTGCGAAAACATTTCTAAAAAATGCACTGTCAAAAATATTACTTTTATAAAAATGTTTTTGCTATTAATATATTTGCAAAGACACCCTCTGACAGAAAGCCCCATATACCATGGAATTAAATAGTGAATACATTACCATAATAAAGTAACCATTTTTGTGGTGAAAAAATAATCTTCCCAAGAGGTAGGGATGCCTCATCTTTGCCAAGATTATTGCTGAGAGAAAATCAATAGTTTTAATCATGTGATAGCTTTAATGAAAAGAGCAATGATACGTCTCAAGGAATTAAGAAACTATCTAAATATAAAAAAAATGCTGCAAAACGGTCTCGCATCGTGAATTTGTATCAACAATTCCCAGGAACAAATAACTGAATTATACAGGGTGTTTTAGTATTTTCTAAACATTATAATATGTTTAGCTCATTTCATACTAATGTTTGAACAAAACAAGTCTGTGTATGTGCATTCGAGTCTGAAACTGATTTCTGCATGTCCACCTCCAAATCTTTCCAATAACCTGAGTTCGCAACGCACCCAAGGGCAGATCACTGATTTAGCATTTTTTCAAAAATTCAAATGCCAGAAGTTGGATTCCGGCTAAATGATTGATACCCGTTTCAATGAATCAAAAAATCTCCTATCGGCCACAAACATCACCGTTGAGATTGGCATAAAACTGTTCGCATGAAATAGCGATCAATCATAGGCTGATTAGCATAAACATTATCCATATTTCAGGCCCATGACATGAGAGACAATACTTCATCAAAAGGCATAAAAATGACTGCAATTCGGAGCTGCGGCGATGTTAAATCAATGAACCAGTGGTGAAGATATTTCCATTTGGCCAAAATTGCGAAGCAAACAAATCGCCTACGAAGCACACATTTCGATGATGCACACGTGTGGAGCAGAGGGGAGATACGAGAGGTCAGCGAGGGGTCAGCAATGGCGAACAGGAAATTGGGGATGAAGTGGCTTAATTGCAGATTGCAAATGGAAATTGCTACGGACCTAATGCGCATTAATTAAGAGAGGGTGGGACTGCACAAAAAGTGCTGCCTAATGGAGTGGACAGACAGTAGTAGTACCTTTTCACAAATAATGTACTCAAATATGGAAAATCCATCCTGTCAACTTGAACATATATAGTTGCCAAGCGCGATTTATACACTTTTGAGCAAGACCATTAAAAAATTCGAAAACAACTCCAGAGCAATTTGTTATTTTGGAGGATTTGTATTTTTCAACTTCAACGTCTATACCATATGGCGTTTCTAAGCCGACTTTAGGATTCTGATTTAAATTGAAAGTTATTTTCTTTGTTATTCTTAGTCGTTCTTGCTTCTCAGAAAGAGCCAAGCCTTCCATAAATTTCCATTTAAATATTTGATTTCGCGAGACTATTTATTCTAGCACAATCTCTTAAAGAACTACTTACTACACGTATAAGTCTTGAAAAGCATAAATTAGATAATGTTAAAGGAATATAAAACAAAAAACCTAATCCTAATTGCTAGGTGGGCTGAGACCCACACATATATTAGCCTAGCTATATAGAACATATGTACATATATATATATCATGAAATGTTCTTGCTTTTTTATAGTAAAGAAATATGGAAGCTTAGCAGTTTTAAAATCTTAGTTGAAAGGTTCAATATTTCTCACTTAAGGTAGTCTTTTTTTTAAACTAATGTAGCAATATCTGAAAACTTGAGGACGCATTGGAAAACTCAAGTATTTACAATATAACTTTTAAAACCTCATTATCGTCTTTGTGCTAGTTTATTTATAATAAGTAATCTAGTAATTTTGCCTTAATATACTACATATACATGAATTTTAACAAAAGATTTTCAACCCTTAATAGGTAATACATTTTTGCAAAAGTAGATACTTTGGAATGCCATTTAACAGGATTTCACCATTTCAATATCTTATTTTGGATCAAAGTTGACCTCATTGTATCCTTAAAATACAAAGTGGTCCGCACCAATGCCTCCAGAACCTAAAAGCAGATAGGTAAAAGGAGGAACATAGATAAATTTATTTTCACTTCGCCAAAGATTGAGTTTGCTCCGCTCAATTATTCTCAATTGAAGCAGAAACCCAAAATCCTTCTCTGAAATAGCCACAATTTTTCTCCTATTCTTCGATTCCTCTTTCTTTTCCTTGTTTGTATTATTTTTTATCCCCTTTTGCTTCCCTTAATACAAATCTTCCGATTCTCTGGCTTTAGGGCAACGCAAACGACAAAGCCCCAGTGTTTTAAATCCTGGTTCAATATCTCACATATGCATCCCTCCGAATTTTTTGCTGTATTTTGTTTTAGGTCCCTAAATCTTTTCAACCCTAGTATTTTTTTTCTTTTTCTTCTGCTTTTTTTTCCATTTTTTGTCCTTGGTGAGTGTACAAACAAGAGGAAAAAGTAACGAAATGAAAAGAGCAGGAGGATTTCCTGTTTCCCTTAGCGAATAATCATCAGAAATTCCGATAAGATAACACTGAGGCAAAATTGTGTACCTTGGTTGGACAATGGAGAAAAAGTACAAAAAAAACGACAGAGAAAAAAACTGATCATCTGGCGAATTTCTCATAGTATTTCGAAGGAGATATGTAAGAAGTCGATGCATTCCCCCTTTTTCCTTTTTTTAAACAAGTTCACCGAATCGTGAAGGAGCAAGAGGGAAAATGGATAAAATTAAAGTCAGGTTTATCGGATCGTTTCATTAAATATTTCCGCTTGTTCACACTTCAAAATAACACGAACTCAACATACGAGTTCATATTTGTCAGATATTTCGAAAGTAATTTTCTATATATACAGAATGGTACAAAAATGTCTTACCTTCAACATTACTTGCAAGTATATTCGGGTGGAAAAAAATATACAGGGTCATATGCGTCATATTGTGTCACATACACTGTATGATTTTCCTCATATTCTGCATGCATGGACATATTTATACATACTATGTAACTAGGGTGGACAAATTATACATATAGCATGCACATACTGTATGTGGATGCATATGGAAAATGCCATTAATAATCATGTCAGAAATTGGACGTAATGTATATACATTACAGAATATATGCAACATATATCCATATACCTCCATAAGTATCCAAATTCCGCATGTCCATATTTTGCGAATTTCTGTTACAGAATGACCATTAGTTGTCATAAATGGCCTATAGTCTTTCCACCAGGGATAAGATTTTGTCATTGTCCATATATTGAAAAAAACATGGGTACACATGTATGATATATGAAGAATATAACAACAGTTACTGTTAGATGGACATTTATACATGTGTTTGACCAAATATGGATACATCTGGCCATGCATTCGTGTATATTTATGAACAAATATACCATATATGAGCCTGTATGCCCATTTCTGATTTTTCCATAAGTACGAGTATCAGGCATTCCCTATGGTGTCTCCCAACCTATACAATGTGCCAAATATAATTTTTCCACCCGGGTAGCATTTTATCGAAAGTATACAAAGACATGAAAATGATGGATTTCACATAAAAGTGATTCATGCAAATAACGACCATATTCCGTCGATTACGTCGACCATACGTACGTTACATCCCTAAAACACCCCACTAAACATCTATGTATTTTGCAGTATTTATGGACTAGTGTCTCATCTGAAAACTGATAAAATACGTGTTTTCCCCAGTTTTCTATTGCAAATAATAGTTTTGTAAACCCGAAATAGGGTATCACGTAAACATTTTCCACTTTTTTGCTTTTCGTTGAAAATGCTGACTATTTCCTCGAAAGCAATATTCGCATACTGCCGTTTTTTATATTTATTTTCGGTTTGCAATATGGCACGTTTTTTCAAAAGGTCACCGCGAGTTATTATACAAGGTACAACATCGTTGTACATTGTCACGTAGGGAAAAGAGATTTCTATAATGTTTTGAACAAAGAAAAAAAAAATATTGGAACAAAAATGATGGTTAGCAATATCGTATATATAGGAGTTTTATCTTCTTGTCAAATAAACGTTGCCATCACCGTAAAGATCTTAAGCTGTCCATATTTTGCCTCTTATCGATAAGTAATGTTGCGAGATGCTTTTTTTTCCTCCAATACATAAATAAATAAATAACATTTTAAATAAAAATGGGCTTGGACGTGCTATACTAGCAATATGGCCAACAAAAGCAACGCTGGCTAATATTGGATATATCAGTGCGGCCATATTTTTCTTGTCTATTTTGGATGATGTTGTTATTATAGGGGATATTTTATTTTATGGCCAATAAAGCATTTCAATGGTCATTTCTATAGAAACGTTTTAGTCGGAGGTTTATACCTTCCATAATGCTTTATCTCGTAATAATGAAATATTATAGCGAGCTTCCTACGAGTGCGTTACGAGCTTTTCGATTGTTTTAAACGACAATAGAGGGCCACAGATAGAAATCCGACGATATTTCATAACCAGTTTTACTCGGGGGTCCTTATAGCTATAGCCACTTCAAAATTGCAGGTGATAAGCTATTTCCACGAGATTGCCTTTTCAGGAAGAAAAAAATGGCAGGCGTAAGTCAAGATAGAAAGCCAAAATTTCAAAACAAAGCATAAAATTTAGATGTTTCTCCTATCATAAAATCTCTACAATATTCATCACAAAGGTCCGATACGTTTCATTCTCTATAAAAGGCTGCACAGTCATAAAATAGAGATCAGATGTGGTCAATAGACCTGAAAACCCTGCACGGTGTTCCGTAAAAAAGGTACCTGTAATACTAAATCTATAAGTTAGAGAAACTTTCCTCAAGTTTAAAGTTTCAAAGAAGTCTAGCAAAATCTAAAGTGTGTTACCAGAAAAAACGAAAAAAATTAATTTTCAACAAAAAAACAACTGCCTAAAGCCGCATGCTTTCCTTAAAAAAACATGAAGATGATAATCGAGTTTATCTTAGGAATTGAGCATAATGAACAATTTCGTCTCTTCAAGTTATATAAGAGTATGGACTTAAGGTTAGAATGAGCCCTAGATGAAATGCAAATCAAGCGGAAAATCAGCCTCTGCATGCGTAAGTACATTGATTAAAGGAAGAATCTAGCCCCCTTAACGCTTTTCGATTGAAAGTACATCTGGAATGTGGAAATGTTATTTTTCAGGAAGGAAATGGATCAATTTTAAATTAATGATACTCTTAACGCAACACTCAAACTTCGCTGATTAAAGCCAGATGCACACACGCGGAATTGCAAACTCAAATCTTCATCGTACAACGCGTTTACAAAGGATCGTAAATATACTATGTGTGGGGGGGAAAATGGTAACATTACGAATATAACTCATTTGTTGCTGTTATAAATAATGCTTATAAGTAAAATGACTTTTGCCATTAAAACGCAGCGCATATATAAATACCAAAAACAACAAATAATATTCACATCAAATCTCGAAAACTACTAACAATTTAAACTATCACAAGATGTGAAATATGAAAATTAACATGAGTGGAGTAGTTGTAAAAAAAAAAAATTGAACGACATTTGATTCTGTAAATGACAGGAATTATTATAAATTCCAATGCACTTGTTACTAATCGAAATACACAGCGCATTTTCTGGCGAAGACGATTACAGAAATGTATCAATTGGGAAAAGATGCCTGACGCAAAACTGCATGCATTTGACAGGGAGACATTAGCGAAAATCGATAAATTTTACTGAATTTTTCAAGGAAATGGATATAAAGTAAGGGCTTACAATTGATTTTTTTTTCTTGTTATTAAGAGAAATAAATCTAAAATATTACGAAACCCATGCTGAGAGCGATGGTTTTTATCTTTTTAGGGTCGCATAATTATATATATATAAAAATATGCAAGAATCAATTTTTCAAAGAAAATAAGCATTTTACTTAAAAATCCAATAGCACACGCTTTTTTCTGTTAGTGTTTATATAAAAAAGATTAATATACGAAATACATCTCCAAATTACCATAGAAAAAAACATGTTGTTACATGTCGAAAGGGAAAGATACATGTCTTCAAGCAAAACGAAGTGCATATAGTATGTACTGACATGATTTACGATACAAATCACATTGTAATTACATGTTTTTGACATGTTCTACTGTATTTCCATGTGGAATATACACAAGTGCGTACACGTTTCCATCGTAATTCTCATCTATGGATTTACAGTTTTTCGATACATAACCATTTCGGAGAGCAATATAGTAAAGTGAGTGGCAATGTGATCGGAATTTTAAATAACTGGAAAAATCTGAAATCGCATTTTTTCCCCCCGTAATGTTGCCATAAGATGTCGCATCGTTATTCCCCTAGCAAGTCGATGAACGATCCTATAAGTCGTGATAACGTATCAACGCAAGAAATAGAACCGAAAAACAGTTATCAGACTTAAATTTCCGAAGCCATAATCGAAAATTTTCTACAATTTTTGTACAAGAGGAGTTATGACGAGCTTATGGTAACACAGTGTGCATTTCAACTCTGTTACACCTTTTGAATTACAAAGTAACGAAGTTATCGAAGCAATCGAAACGAGGGGATTACAGCAATGCGGAAAATATATCGAAGGATTTCAACTGTTATGTTAATCACGATGCCTGCGTGATTTCACCAATTTAAATAAGGATATTGAGTTTACATAAGCGGGGCTAAGTTAATATATTTCCGCGAATATGCCTGCGTTCAACAACTATAATTCATATTCAATTTTCTTGAGAAAATATTTAAAATTCAAAGAAGATGTTCGGGTAACTTTTCATGGAAATATTTCCAAATTAATCTAATGCATCCTTTCAGAGGAAAAATTTGAAATTGGTGAAATATGAAAAATTAATTCCATCGCTATAAAAGATTCAAGTATGATGATGACGCATATGATTAAACCAAATGCTTATAAAATCTTAAAACAGACATTAAGGGCTGGTTGCACCAATAAAGGTTAAGCTAAACCTAAGGTTAACCGTGAGTTAACTAGGAAAAGCATTGCACCAAAGGAAGTTAACAGTTGACCATTGGTTAACTTGAAGAAAATCAATGAGGCTAACCCTCAGGTTAACTCGTGGTTTTATATAACCTCAGGTTAGCTAACCTTTTATTTAACCTTTGTCGGTGCAACCGGTCCTAATTATAGAATTACAACAGATTAAGATTACATAAAGAAATTTGTGATGAAATTGCCATCCCTTTGACTAGGATCTAGCTCCGAGCTGGCATAACCTCCAGCTTTATTTATCAATCTAAATTGAATGTTCTTGAACCAAGTTATCGCTTAATCACATTTTCAGCTCTTTCTTGGTCCTCCATTTCCCTTCACCATTTAAGACTCCTCACATAAAACGAGGGGACAAATTTAGGAAGCATTCTCTCATTTTTCTGGATTCCCTTACTCCCAAAGCCCCTTATTTCTTATCTGGATGGCATAAGTATAAATAAGGAAGTGTCTAAGGTGGAATTAGCGGATATGACATTGCCTTATTTCTCCCTCAGTCATGGATCCTCCATTTTTATGGCTTAGGTGTTCATGAAAATGTTATTATCTTCAGCAATATTTATTACTCTCAGAACCATCTCCGCCACTTCTATATTTGATCATAAAGTTTCGTATAAGGGGCTCGTGTAATAGGGATTTGATCGCTGTATCGTCTTTTAGAACTGCCTCTGGAAATGCCATTAAGACAGTGCTGTATACTATCACTATCACTACTACTCTCAATGGCAGTAATTCCAAGAGTGAAATTCAATGCTTCCGCTTTTTCCAACCAAAATATGCGAATTTGAAAAAACAACAACAACAAAAAAACTTACATGTAGATTTTAAAGAAATTCAATGTTTACTCGTATGTCATGCTTTTCAAAAAAAAAAAAAAAAAAAAAAAAAAAATAAAATAAATGACCAATTAAATTCTGATTAAACTAGATCCATTTTTACGACCAACAATTTACCATTGAATTGGTTGGATTGAATTCATTACCGTGCCAAACAAATTAGCTTATTATCAATGCAATGCAATTTTAACATATAGCCCCGTATGTTGGCAATCTATCATAACAAAGATGCTTGCAGTGATTGCCTACCAACAATGGGTTTCTAATTTTGCAAAGTGAATTTCTAAAACTCAATCATATTAATTACCAATTAAAGTAGAATTTGATAACCAAACAATTACCCGCTAATTAATAGAATGTTAAACAAAAGTTTCGCAAAGTTACATTTATTATTAATTGATAAACAGCTTTTTCTCGAAAATCCAAGTAAAAACATCGAATTCTCTAGTCAGTGCTACAGCAAAACAAAGTTCTCTTATTTTTACTCAAAACCAACATATTCGCAGAAGGCAATTCGATCTTACAGCGGTAAATAATCACAGATCTAGTTCAAACAGAAAAAAAGACGAGTGCTTATTATGTTGGACAACAAACGAAATCCGAGATACAGCGAGTAATATCAAATAACCCACATTCGCTAATACAATTAATATTATTATAGTCATGTGTGTACAACATAATAAAACGTGTCTTTTTGGCCAATTCATTTCTTGTCCACAATAAATATTAATTCTAGCAGGTCAAACACGCAACTGGGACGTAAATTGCTCTATTCAAGATAAATCTGATGATACGAGTACTATTAACCAGTTTTAAGGATACTATTTTACTGAATTGCATAAGTTCCCCCGTTTAAATATTTTAATTACGTAAAAGCATTAAAATAATCTTAAGTATGCATTTGGATAGATCACAATAAAGTCATCCCATGAAAGTATGAGACATGCTAGAACCAACAGTGAAATATTAATGTGAAGAGATAAGATAGTTAAAACACTGTCAAAATGCAGGCATAATGGAGGCCGTAAAACATGAATCTCCATTAAGAAGCAAGAGTGAAATGCTGATTACATCGACAAAATCACTTTAATAATTAATTTAAAAATATAAAAAATACTTGCCAGCTCAACGCCCGAGTCTTCGCTTTTATCTTCCACTTTAATTTAAATATTTAAATTAATAATGACAACGCGAGCATGATTCGCTTGAATTAACGCATTAAAAGCATTACAGGAGAGCGAGTTTAATTGGCATAATAAAAAGTTATTTCATGGACAAATTTATTTTATGAGGCTAAACGAGCTAAGCTTTAATAAGCCTCAATGAGCCCAAAGCTGTTACATTTCCACGTAAGAGATAACGGGAAAACTTCACCATCTTAAGTTATAACCATATTCACCAAGTAATGTTAAGCTACTGAGTATATTAACTTTCAGATTCTATTATTCAAAAGCTGGTCTCGCTAAATGTAACCAAAGTTAAGTCGAAGCAGTATATATATTTCAAACAAGCATTCCCAATATTTCTGCTAGATGTTGTATATATAGATAACATTCTCAAACCGATCATGAAATAAACATTCAAACACTCGAGCGGTTCATTTGCAATGAAACACCAAGATTACCATAATCTCACCATGTTTCGATGGCCATTGAAAACGAACCACATTGTGAGGGAATGAACTAACAAGCAGTGAACGAATGGGCATGCAACAACCAAAACTGGGATTATTTACGATGGGAAAGGGGTGTAAACCGATAGGGGGCGCTATTCCTTTCTGGACGCGTGTATCCCGTACTTAATCCCCTCTCCACACGCGTTCACCACCTTCAAACATCCAGTAAACAAACGCTAGTGCGGTGATGTGGATTACGTAATCCTTTTAACCCACCTGCCATTCAAAAAGCCAACGCAAAACGAAAAGCCCCATGGGAAAGGGATAACGCGCGCCATTAACACACACCTTGCAGCAGTAAGCGAACCAGCAACTTAGTGCGTCCTTTACGTACAGGATCTGTTTATCGACCGAATTTACTTGTTTTATTAAGTGCTCTTACGCAACAACACGACTGGTCGCAAAATAGCCACACGATGAGTGAAAACTAGAAATGCTCGATCATTGACCGAGACTACTACATCTAGGTAAACTTAAACGACGATTAGAATATTCCTTCGAAATGTTTATGCCAAGAGTGGCAAACATGTGAACTCAACAACAATAAATACAATGAAACCTCGGTTTACGAACACAACATGTTGCTTCGCTTTATGAACACATTTCTCTGGACCACCGATCAAAGGTCCGGGTTTCTGCAATTGTTTTACTAGTTTCAGCAAAACATTTGTTACTAATAAGTTTTAGTAAATACAGGTAACATCAAAAATGTGTTATGATTTCTAAGGATTTAAATTAAAATTTATATTAGTTCCGAAGATATAGCCTACATTGAAAATATGGCAAAAGTTCGCCTCTTGTTTTATTCACGTCAATTGCAGATTAAATGTTTGTTAAAGTAAATTTCTTAAACAGAATCTGCGAATGAGTTTGATATACAGCAACGTCAGCATGACGACACCACGTGGGTGTCTTTTATTTCCTATAATGTTGGAAATCACTGATATGTATATATTAAATTACTGTTATATTTATTTCCTTTCTGTATTATTTCCACACAATCCATAACATGTTAAAAAAAATTCTAGGACAAAGAACGCATTATTTGGATTTATATTAATTGCAATGGGAAAACGTAATTCGGTTAACGAACTTTTCGGTTTACGAACAGGGTCGAGGAACGGATTTATGTTCGTAAACCAAGGTTTCACTGTACTATATATTCACATATGATTTGTTGTGTATAGATGGAAGCGCATGTCATATATGGATAAATACACGTATAGTGAAGTATATGCGCAGAACTGAGTTTTTATCAAAGCAAGGTCGCAAAATAGGTAAATAATAAGCCCAATAACATTAATAGAAATTCGGCATTTTTTTCTCAGTAACATAAACATAATTAAATCTCATGTAAACACGATGAAACAGGCTGGGAAACCACGCGAGCGTGACATTCATTTTTGAAAAAAATACATACAGTACTACAAGGTGCAGGCTTATATATAAATCTAATTCCCATTTTGCTTGAATGCACAATCCGTGTTATTCGTAGGCCTAATAGTCGCATCGCCTCACGATGATTTCGGATAAATAATCGCGACGTTAACGCATCACAGAATGCACGCAACGACTAATATGTGCCGAATTTAAACACATCCGGAGCGTTCATCCCCCCTTTTTCCCTTCATGAATATTACTTAACGCGATTTTATAAGGTCGAAGATAGGGGCAACGCAACATATAAATTAATATATAAAATGTCTATCAGGTTATCACGCAAACACGTATAGCCTCCAGCTACTAATATTCCTCTCCTATATTTATTGAGATTTTCATAAACGACTCGATATCACGTCAAATGTATAGGCATTTGGGTTCGTATATACTCACAAGACGAGGGGAAATGTCTGGAAAAACTGATAATATCCTAAAATGTCCAATTACTTTTCTGCACACTTATTTGTTTAGTATAATATGCTACTAGATAAAATAAACTACATACCGTATGCTCAAAATTATGCAAAAGTGCTGACATTTTTGAAATGATGACAATTCTGAGAAACGTGGATTGAAAAGCCTGGTAATTTATGAAAACAACTGGAACGCAATTTACCAAAAGTCATTTTTGACATAGCAAAATGCATCTTAGAAGCAATTAAATTTCTGCTTGCGTATACAGTATAAAGAAATCCACAGCATCAAATCACCAAATACATCTGCATGGATTTCTACGAAAAACCTCAGCTGGGTGGGCGCCAAAGGGGCGCCCAAAGTATTAAAATGGATTTGTTGGATTATATATATTACACTCATTATTGTTGAAACTTGATAAGTACACTTATTTTAAGTAACACTATACAAACAATGTTGTTTTCCAGATATCAATGAGGCGGGGGGGGTGGTAGATCATATGCAAATTTGGGTATTTTGCCCTGGGTACAAAATATCTTCGCTATGCCACTATACTTCAGCAAGATTGCACAAAGCCCAACTTAGATTTAAAATTTCTACAGCCATCGTTTCAGTCATCAATAAGGCTAATTTTAACTTGAAATTCACAGAGTACATGGTTTTTTGTTTTCTATATAATACAAAACGGTTACGTGCAATTACCGTTCAACTATCATTTCAAGTGGTGTGTATTCATCGTCTTTTTATTAGTATTCCAAGCACAATGAATCCTTTCATTACTGTCATGTACATACCCATCGCTATCTTGAGCATTGATGTTAATTTTCCTTCCAGTCCCCAGCAATTCTGCAAATACAAAAAAAGAAAGAAAAATATTTTAATTTGTGAATCCCCTATGCACGATGCACAAGATGAAGGCAATAAAGGATTTTCATTGAGGTTTAATGGGGCAGAGCGACACAATGTCCCTCTATGAGCAGGAATTGCAAATGAGTCACAGCGTCTAATGAATTTCGTTTGTTGACTAATTTATAAACAGCTTCTCCGTGGCATTTGACAATTTATATAATTATACATAAGTGTGCTACGGCTCGTCAAGAGGAAATATCGATCCTCCTCCTCTTCTGCGATGGCGCGAGTGTCCCCTATATACAGGTTGCCCTATAGCTGAAAATACATTTCGTACATGACATACGTGTCTTTGCATCTCATATCCCGATACGGATCTAAATTCACTAAACTACACACGCCTTCATTAATTAGATCTGCGTTGCACGGATCAGGTACAGCTGACTAATGGAATTTTGAGGGGGGTGGGGGATTTGAGAAACACGGCGAATACGAAATCATTAAGGAATTACTCCCTCCAAATCCAACGACATTAACCGCTCATTAATCAGTCACGACGCGCCATCCAACTATTTTTTTTTTACTCTCTTCCACTAAATAGACACGCATGCCATGAAATTCAAAATGCTGATAAAATGAAGCGTCATCCCAATAGCAGTCAATCTGATCTGGATTACAGCATGGGAAAAATGATACGACGTTTAGAATGCCTTTTATCACAGATATAAGCTCAGATAATGAACAGACATAAAGCTGCGAGACTGCCATCTTTTGACTAATTGCAAAATAAAAAGGACAAAAGGGGCAATTTATCATAGCAGAAAAGTCGTGCAATTGATAATTTAAGAGAACCGTTCAAGTAAATGCACAGAATGCAACGACGGGAGAAATTTGCATTTAACATTAATATTTCTGCGAGTTCTCAAAATGGTATCGAAGGGATTTATAGGTTTTCCGAGAGTTATTCTAATTAAAAATGCTGGATTATTAATTCCGTATTTCGCGTCTTGCGGTAGAACAATGTTGTTTCTATACATCGATCCATAGCAACGCAAAACAGGTAAATGACACAAATGCCCCCTATGCATATTTATGGTTATACTGCATATAAGACATCATAAGATATATTTTATTTACAATCTGAATTATTCAGCATCTTCTTGCTCATATCAAAACGTTTATAAAATGTAATTCTTAACATAACAGACGCAACGCACTGCGTTTACATACAAAGGTCATTTTAGTGATTTCATAGTGGGATATGATAGTGAAATTTCACCCATTTCAATTGCATCACTTGAAATGGCAATAGCATGAATCTTCATTTTTTTTTAAATTACCAACCTCATAACAAATTATTAGTTGTGTAAGCGAGGTTATTATAAAGCAGCATCATATTGCAATATTACATTTAATATCATACGTCCTACATATATAGTATAGACAGTATTTATACCAGCAAAGTTGATGACAAAAATTCAAATGTATGTCGAGGATTTCAAGCATTTCATTAATTTTCAAGAACCCCCTCCCACTATCAATTTCCACTATTATATTTCAAAAGCTGAACACTTTTCTAGATAATTTAAAAATTTCGTTTAGATTTTTTCTGATAAAACTACATACATACACTGGTGTTATAAAGCATAATTTCAGATTTTTCCAAGGTGATAAAATTCCATTTTCAAGATTATTGGACACACAGTAATAGGTAATAGGTCATGTATTGCTCATCCCACCACATACAATATGTAAAAAAGAGATAAGATGATAAGTGAAATTTCATTGATTTTAAAATGTGGAATTTGGGGTCACGAAGGAAGGAGTGGTCTACATGAAACTTATTCAAACTAAGAAACATCAATTTCAAATAATGAAATACCATGCACGTGTTTTACTGGTGAGGCACTCTACCTCCACTCCAGCTGCTAGTACAAACGAGCATACTGGTAATAAGAAATGGACATTTTTCAAGCCCATCAGTTTAGCTTTAGCTTCACATAAGTGCAAACTAAACTACACGAATTTCTTTTCAGCCTATTTTTTTGCATTCGTATTAGGCCCGAAGACACCAACCTCAGCTGCGCATTCATCACAATAAATGGCTCTCCTCCGCCACTTTTAAATTGGATTTCAAGGCGTTATATCGTTGAAGAAGTCAAAATTGCAGTTGAGCAACGCCTTGGCCAGCAAACAAAGCCAGAAAGAAGATACCAGGAAGCTTCAAAATATATCCCAATATTTTGTAGTCAATGGGAATTTGCGACATAATAACGCCTAGAACTGCTAGAGGTACCCGTATCATGCAAAACAAATGGCTATAAAAGCACATCGTTGATGCTATACCATTGCAGCTGGGTCATCTTTTTTTTTTTCACGAATTTTACTTTTTTTCATTCTTCCATATATCCGACTTATGTATACAGAAAAGGCCTATTCTATAAGATCTAAATAAAAAGAGACCCTGCCAAGTGCAGTCTCTTGTAAGAACCTCCGTTTCTATGCAGCTTTACGATTTATTGAATAAGTTGAGGGAAAAGTGAATGAAAATTCCACTATATGCACTTAATTTTTTTTTTTCCTTCTTCGCTTTCGTATATCACAGACCGAGTATTAGAGAAATGGACAACGACTGACATGGATGAAATGCATAAATAATTTCCTTTCTATCATGCTTGAATAGCCACAGGTCAATATACGTATTTACACATAACGTACACAAAAACTAAGTTCATCAAAATGCCTGATATATATATACAGGGTGGCCACAAAATAAGAGGAACTTTTTCATAAATTCCTAACTTTCGTTTTTTAATCAAAGTAAATCCAATTTTGCACAATAGGCAATAAAGGTTACGAATTTATTAAAAAGTTTCCCTTTTTTGTGGCCACGCTGTAGGGCGCTATCGTATATTGACGAGTCTCTTCTCTAATACCAATTAGCGTTTTTTGCTAAATCAATTTAATCTCGTGCTGATTTTTATGCATATGCTCATTTTGATTAACTTCCATGATTGAGAGGTTAAACATGGAAGCATAAACCGTCTATGTTTGCTAAATGGGCGTTTGATGAATGTTCTTCGCCCTTAGCTTCTGATTTTTCACAAGCCACGATGATAATCGAATTAGCGAGATTCGCTAGATGTTGGCTTTTTCTTAACTTAATACAGAAAAAAAACAAGCTGGGAGTGGAGCCATTTTCTTAACTTTTCTACCCTCCCAACACACAAACACACAACTCCAACTTTTAATTGTACGAAGCATTTCCGTTACATTGTAATCCAATTAATCTCTTATCGCCAGTACGATGGTCGAGTATTTTTTGAAAGCCCCCAGCAGATGTTTGTCTCCCTCGGCAGGCATTGTGTGTGCCTGGAAAGCAGAAATCTTGGGATGTGTCGGTCTGTCTAAAGGCACCACTCTTGCATCGTCAGTGTCCGTGTAAAACACAATAGCATACATAAACAGATTTCGTGCAGCCCAAATCAATTATGAGAAGAAGAAGAAAAAAATCCCTTAAAGACGAAGAGGCTGGACAACGTGTCCAGTTTGTTCGTACTTTGCCATTAAACAGGACGGACAATCGTTTGCCGAACTCCTTGATTGTGGTTGTAAGATAGTTGTTTGAAGTTGATGAAGTGAAGGAACTTGAGAGAAAAACCTACTTACTATTTTTTTCATTTTCAAGGGAAGGAAGATGTGAATGAAAACGAACTAGGGAATGAAACAAGAAAAATGAGAGAAAAAAAGGGAAGGGACAAACCGCCTTTTCAAAGAAACGATAGCAAAAGTTGAAACGACTGAGGCAGAAGTACAACCCAAATTCACAGAAGGACCCTCTTGGGCATGCAACTTCATTATTAATGAAGGTATAATCGATCGACTCGTGGTCCTCCCATTCAATTTAATGCATTTTTTGGACTATATGGCATTATCATAGTTTTTATAAAGGCCTGCTCATCCATGGCGTTTGGGAGACGCCATGAATGCAGAGAATTTTGGATGATTTCAGCAGAAGTACAAGGAAATATTCTAAAAGCAACCAATTTAGTATTATATTGCTTTTCTATAAGCAGTTGTGGAGATATGAGATTATCTTCCACTGCATAGGGGCTAATAATACATCACAATGTTTTCACTAAGGTGATGCTTGCAATGTTATAAGTAAGCAATCCACACTTCAATTTTTACATTTTCTTACTTGTCTTTTAAAAATTAAGCACGAATAATTTAATTCTTCTTTTAATAAATATTTCCATGCTTAACGTGTATGAAACAATTCTTGTAATAATCCCTAATCTGTACACTTACAGTATACAGGGTGTGGCATATGTCTGAAGCATCTCGAATATCTTCAATATGACAGAGCTTGAACAAATCTGATCACACAATCAAATAGCAAGTGATCTGTCAGTATTCAGGCAACCCTATCGCACATAACGTTATTAGATTTTGCGATTTTAAGACATTAGCAGCTAAAGAAAGGACAGCACGTCCAATGAAAATATAGCAAGGTGTCGTATTATTAGTGTAATGGGTGTATTTGCGACATTTAATTATCAATCGGTAAGTGAACAATGGCATTTTAATTTCATGTATGTTTTTAAACCTTACAAAGCAGCAGCGTATGGCAGGAAAAGTTTTTAATAAAGGATGCTTTCATGTCACGCATTAATGCCATGCACGGTTGTATGCACAAGTAAAACCAAAACGTCATTTGTAATTTATCAATACACTCATTATACTAATTTTCCGATGCCCTACAACATTTTAATAGAATATGTGCCCTATCTTCAGATCCTTAACCCTCAGATATAAATTCCCATTCAATTGCGTAATTAGATTTTCCCAGCTGCTACCTTATTGAAAATATTTGAGACCAAACATATGCTTCAGACTGTATCGCAGAATTATACGTTATTATGTTAATAATTACAGTATATTGTTGTTTATTGTCACTATTGCGACTAATACATATTTTAATTCGGTTAAAAACGTATTTTAACGGTGGCATTGATCGAAAGCCTGTAAACGAACCACAATTATTGTTCGTGCGGACCGCAAACAGATTCCCAAAACAATATCGATATTAAACCCCGCAGTGACTTCAGATCAATATATACGTTCTTTTCAGCTATTGTTAAAGCATCCCCAAATTATGTAGCGCTGGCAACCCGCAATGTGCTCGTAATAAAACAGAATTTTGAATCAACTTCAAAATGATTTTATGCAGAAAATTACGTACACAAAGGATTCGTGGGGAAGTGATTTCCAAAAATTGGAAATTTACTATCTTACTACAATAAAAGTCCAATGAAGCTAACACGCACTCGAAAAAAAGGCTTCAGCCTCCTGAAATCTTTATATGCTCTTAAATTCGACTACAAAACCCAATCGTATGGCTCCACTTGCATTAAAGTGGATCCGTGAGC
>JAQGAE010000966.1:0-27405 GCA_034696685.1 Julus scandinavius | reverse complement strand
GTTCATCATATTTTCAAATGTCAACACAATGCAGTAAATTTTGAAGTTCAGCTTGTACCAGTGGAAAATGTAAAGCAGAAATGCATAATATTTAATTTATCAACCGGAAAGTATTTGTGTAATTTTGCCAGGCATGGTGAATGGGAATAATTTTTTCTATAACATTAGCAAATGTACTTGTTTATAAGTTAATATATATGCAATTAAGTTTCATACAGTGCTAAATATTGTTGTTTAGTAAATATTTATCTAATCTGAAAATAAAACTTATTTGATAATCTTAAAAGCTGTTAATTAAGGATCTTATTCTGCTTACAGTGTTCAATTATCCCTGCAGAGTCAGATGTTGCAGCTACCACGCGTACACTCTTGAAACATGGATGAAATCTCGAATAATTTTTCAACTAGGAAAATTCACAAAACTTTGGTGTTTAAAAATAACTCAAAAAACTCAAATAACTCAATCTACGTAGTAAATTAATTTCTATTTGAAATTATTTTCATGTTTAACTGATCGATGTTTACTAATATCTATGTTAAATAAATCCAATATAACACATATTCTTTATTAATGGGCCTCTTTAAGTCCCACAAAAGAAGTCTTATTTTAAATGGGTTCCCATACAAGGAAAACCCATTAGTAATGGGTCTCATTGAGTCCCATATCCCATAGACTGTGGGTCCTATTGGGTTCCATACAAGGAAAACCCATTAATAATGGGTCCCATTGAGTCCCATATCCCATAGGCCATGGGTCCCATTGCTTGTCTCATTGTAAGATATGGGACCCAATGGGTCTCATTGAGTCCCATATCCCATAGACAATAAGTCCTATTGGGTCCCATACAAGGAAAACCCATTAATAATGGGTCCCATTGAATCCCATATCCCATAGAAAATGGGTCCCATTGCTTGTCTCATTGCAAGCTATGGGACCTAATAGGTCTCATTGAGTCCCATATCCCATAGACCATGGGTCCCATTGGGTCCCATTGCTTGTCTCATTGGTCGACGCTATGGGACCCATTAATCCCATTAGTCTCATTGAATTTTCCTATGAGACCGTATGGGTTTTTTCAGTAGGGAATACAGCCATTAAAAAAATAAATGATACTATATATATACTTATTCAAAGGATAAATAACTCACATGCAGCCATATATACAACCATGCAGTGGTATATATGGCCCACACATGACTATAGGGCAAATGCAATTTCATATATACTTGTATGTCAATATACAGTCTTTCTACTGTGACTAAAAAAATTTTGTTTACGTTCTACTCTGTCATTGTAAATATTTTATGATCTGCATGAGAAAACCAAATGTGATTATAAGTTTCATTTAAATTCAAACGCATATGCATTAGAATACATAGAGGTTTTATGTAAATATTTAACCCTCACAGATTCAGAATTTTCGCTTACTATTTTGCCTTTAAATAAGCTTTTTTTATTACACTGATATCGTCTTGCAAAATACTCTCTCAGAGGTATTATTGCTAAGCAACGTTAAAGTTTTAAGATCCAAATAGTGACTCAAAATCATTTTGCAAATGGAAAAAAATGTTGGAAGAAACCATTTCTTCAATATCTCTACTATTACACTAACAAGAATTGCACAAACACGTCTCCAACACTAAGTTGTTTTATCCTAGACATTTAACTTCATACGATGCTAAATTGTTTTACGAGGAAAACGGTCTGGGTGGAACAATTATTTATATGACAATATACAAATTTACATATGATTTACCTGTATATATATATATATGCCTTACAAATATGTCTGCAATGGAGAAAAAAATGGAAAAGATGGGAATGATAAGTGGACACAACAAAAAGTGGACATACTTTATGGACACAGTCAATTACGATCATACATTTTACGATCATTTATGGACAAATGTATACGATATATTATGTCCAATTTCTGATATGTCCATGCATATATGAGAATCCCATATACAAGTATAGTTATAGTTGTGCAAGTTTGTGTTTATCTTAAGTTGTAAAAAGCAATTTCATGTTCACCACTTTCTTCCCCAAAACGAGAAGATAAAATGTGGTGAAACTGACTTGGTTTGCTCAGAAACCACAACATGAAAGGAAAATAAAGTGCAAGTTGTTGTGCATTTCTACATGAAATTCGCATTAATAATTCACAGCTAACCAAAATTGACAAGCTCGTGTTATTGTAGCATCAAATACCAAAAAAAAAAAAAAATTCAGGATGTCAACATTTATTCATATTTCGCACGAAGTTTCGAGATTACATTTTAATGAATCTACTGTTGATCAATACTTAATTGTATGGAAATTTCATATATAGACATATCACAAATACTAAAATGTCCATACATTTGTATACATGATATTACATTGGAGTATATATTCATATACAGTCTGTGCACTATCATTTTTTTGTATTTCAAAGTCCATATACGTTGAACAATAGTGCAGACATGTTTAATTCATAAATGGAAATCAAACTCCTTATATGGCCATACATGTTTTGAGACATTACGAAAATGTCGTTGTTACATATATGGAAAATAATATGGCACATACAATCTCGTAATTTTTACATCTGGGTAGATCACGATTTTCAATCATTTATATTTACCATTCAATCACGAAGTTTGGAGATTACATTTTAATAAATCTCCTGTTGATCAATGTTTTTATGAACGAAAAGTACATAAACCTCGAGATTAATGTGTTGCATGTCGTCAGTGAAGAAACAGAAGAAAAAGTAGTGAAAATAATACGACAAAAGCTTTTAATTGATAAATCCCGACGAAACAAAAAACAGCTTACATTCCTTTCTAATTGGGTTAATATTAAGCTCAATTCCCACATTAATCACGCTCATCGGCTTGTCTCGCTGGGGGTTTTGCACATTATATAAACAAAGATTTGCTCAAAGTAATTACGAGCGAATCCCCCATCCTTACTCCCAAATAATCATCCAAAGCAAATAAATCCGATTTTTTTTAATACTCAAATGGAGGACAAAACACGACGTTTTCATGTATACTCAATCGGCTCAATACTTACTAAAAATGAGATTTAATATAAAAGTGCATCGATGCATGAGAAGATTATAGATTGGATGAAAAAACTTAATAGCTAGTCTTTATTTAGTTCTAATCTGAAGGAAAAAAATAATACTATCTATACAAATTTACAGTAAATACGAGCGATTAGTTGACGATAATAAGACTAAAAAATGAATATAAAGAAAAAATTATACTTAAGATCTGTAATATCGATATTTGTGAATTTTTTCAATTGTTGCAAATTTACACAATAATGAATATTTGTCTGGAAACAGAAATTTAATTGGAAGTTTTAATTAAGATATCAAGCGCTGAATTATTTTTTTGAACTTTTTTTATGTATTCTTCCACACATTTAATAAATAATTCAGACATATATATATATATTACAAATTATGATAAATGTTTATGGGGGAAAATATTGCTTATATGGATGGCCCTATATATATATATATTTTTTCTATCACGAATTTACTTTAAAAAACATTTTTACCCAAAATATAACACAAAATACCACATATGGCCATAATTAATTTTTCCACCAGGGATAATAAAACAAATACGATAAAGATATTTCGATTACATATTTCGTTAAAAATATTTCCAAGAATGATCGTTCTCGTAATTATGTGTTCCTTATTGTTGGTATTAATTATTACAAAAATATAAAATGAAATTAGTTCTTGGAAAACTCATTTCAGTTTACGATAAGTTTCCCCGGTAGCATTTATGCAATATGTGTAAATATTTCATTGCAAAAAAAAAATAATGATGTACAGGGAATTTGAGGTAAATTACAGTCATAAATCACTAAATATCGGTTCAATTGTGAGACCCTTTCATTATATATATTGAAGGATGGCAAAATATAGATGTGACAGATAAAAAACCGCATTAAGAATATCGAAAAAACAAGGCATCACAAGAAAGAAACCTAGTAAAAGCGATAATTTCCATGCTTATTTGCGTCAAAATTGTCGATTTTTTTCAAAACATAATACGTAAATGGAGGTAGTTTTCCTTCATTAAATAGATATATTGCACAGTGGATGACATGAAACAGAAGAGCATCAACTATGACATTAAAATGGATAAAAGCTGAGTGGCATTATAATGTAGAAACGGTAGAATATCTCACATACTTCATGGTTTTTATATGCGGAAAAAACTGCCTTTTGAATTAAAAAAGCTTTTAAAAAACGCATATCCCAGAAAAAGACAAAAAAACAGCAACATTTTTACAGAAACTAACAAAACGCAAAATGAGAAATTGTCACTTCGATAACAATGAAAATGCCATCAGGGATGTAGTAAACATAATATTGATTTTATACATCAAGCTATACAAGGTGGAGTATCGGTTAAAAAGTATATATTACTTAGAATTTACTAAACAATGTGTAACAAAAACAACTTTTGGAGGATAGTGTTTCAAGAAAATTCATTAAAAAAGCTCGTGCACATAAAATGAAAAAATTTAAATATTTATTACATTTATTCTGTATTTATTATCATTTATGCGGCATATATCGCTACGCATGCATCTTATTTAACTGCTGAATAGCCATTAATAGCTTTGTGTGAAACATGTAGAATTTTAATGGCCATGCATATATGAACTATTTTATACTTTTTCATATATATTCATATAATTTCCAAATAAGGGTCACATGCGCAATTGTGTATAGTTTAGTAAATTATATCCTACGTAAACATATAGTATATGCTCATACATGGTCATATGAAAATATACTACAAGATACAAGAGCATTGCTACACGTACTTTTAATTTTTAAACGTCTGTGAAATTGAATCACTTGGTCAAATAGTCTACGTCATGAAATACAGACGTTCACAAAAGCGCTGCACCAGCCAATTTGAAGCTCCGCCTTGTTTCACGAAATGTGTCTTATGTGCGTACACTCGAGGTTTACTCGTGAATTTGGGACACATGTTTTGAAAAACCTGCTGGAAACTTTGTTTCAGTGTTTTTTTGTGTATGTTTTATGTGTTTGTGTACGTTTTGTCTGATGCATACCGACTTTATATAAGGCCAGTACAGATCAGTAAATAACACTATGCGACTCTGCACATCTCGCCATGAAATTAGAGATATAAAAGTACATAGACAGGGTTACTGTAATACTGCAGGAATTTGGGGAGTGGCTAATAAGCTGGTGACCCGATAGGTCAGTCAGATAGCTGGTAGGTTATTGTTGATATTAGTAAGTGTTGTGTATGCAGTGGCCGCTGGCCGTCAGCCATTGGGTTTTTGGGTTTTGGTGTTCTTCTAGACAACAATAAGTGAGACATCTCTCACTCTCAACTCTCAACTTCAACTGCAATTTCACCTCCACTATCTTCAGCAAGTTGGACCAACAATCAAGGAAGAATAGTTGTGAGTTGCATCCACCAAACGGTCCTTTTAAGGACCACACAGGAAGTAAGAGATTCCTAATAGCAATTAAAAGGTAGACCTTCCTTTGTCTGTTTGTTGTTGTTTATTCTATTTAACACCAACAGTAAGTAAAAAAGGGATTAATTCCACCTGTGTGATAAGGGGGAAGGGTTTGCGTACGCCCTGGCAGCACATAGGCCAGCATAGTCAATATTAATGCCATATTCTCATTGTCCGCACAAAAAGCAAAACTGGCAAATGACGTCAGTCCATCAAAATCTGATAATGGCAGAACATGTTCACACTACACGTGATCACAGTTTCTAGACAGACCTACTGCGTATGGACAAAGCCCATGCGCTTCCTATGGTTCAAATAGGGAAACATGTTAAAACCATGTGGAGGGGCTGCCATCTTTCTTTTATTTTCCGCACACCAGAAAAAGTCAAGTCGAACCAGATTTCATGTGTTGTGAGTGAAGGGCGGAACTTAAAAAACGAGGTGGCGCTTCTGCTAAAAAGCATTAGTGCGCATGAGCGTGGCCCCAAAACGCACAAAAGTCTATACAGTGAAAATATGGGCATAAATCCCGCATTAACCGAACATTTGGTGTATCCACATATATGGTCACATGAGGTATAGAAAAACACAAATGGTCATACACAAACATATATGGGCAAACTTTGGTATTTATGAACCCAGATTTGTCCAATTGCTTGTCGGGACAATTTTTTCCACCAGGGATAATTTCATGTGATACTTAGGACCACATTTTGAAAAAAATAATGCAGTAAAATGAGTCTTTACATAGGTTTTTCGACATTCTTGCCAAATGTAAGTCTAAAAAGTGTTTGTCACGTAATTTGACCACGGCTAGATAAGGTTTCGGTAACACCAAAATGGTGGTCCCTTCGGTTTTATGACAACTTTCACCTAATCCCAACACTAAGCTGGATGCGTGCTTTAGGGAGGTCATTTCACTTTCTTTACGATGTTTATTCCGACTGTCTTCAAGAAGCTACTCCAATAAATGGGGATTAGCCTACGGCGAGGATGAACCGCGTTTTATCTGGCTGTTTGCATCCGATCTTATTTGTTCGCCAACATTGCTTACAAATTGCCCTCAAGTAGGAATTGCTATCCATGCTAATGCCATGTCGGCACTGGCCATTACTGGACATTTGGATCCCAAGATGCCATTGGACAATGCGCCGTCACATGGCTGTAGGCTGAATTTCAGATAGGGGGAGAACTACGTCTTATAATACGGTAATTTCATGGTAATTGGCGCTCCTTCGCCGTTTGCGAGATAGAAAAGCAATGATTTTTAAAGCCATTGCCAACCGTAATGCGACCAACAATTGCTACACATCTTAATGCCAATTCATTAAAAAGCAATAAAAGTCGTAACCGCATTTTCCCCAAATATATTAATAACAGATTGAGGTTTCACGTCACGATCGCCTGTAAATAGGTTATTTAAAAGCAGAAAAAGCGAAAATGGTGAAAAAAAAGCATAACCTGTGCAACTTTAGATGTTACGTTTCGTGCATGTTTATCAGTTCATAAAAAAATAATCTGCTTAGATACGCCTGCGTGCATTAGGAACGTCAAAGCTGGAAAAGTTAGACTTTAAAATACAGGGTGGCCAAGAGAATGTTGCACGTACAACAGTGGCTACTAACTGGATGTGCCCCTTAAACAAATGGTAACGTTACAAATGCTCATGACCCTTTAATAACTTAATAATAACGTTTAATAATAATAAGATATTTCTTATAAAAATTAAATGATGTTGTGAATTAAATGACGTAGTTGTGGACGGGGACCCTTCGTATCTTGGCAACCAGAATGCATTAATAGAAATTTGAATTTCAGAACATGTACAAGGTAGTTTAAGTTTTCAAAACTCATATATAGTGGCCCAGAAATGGAGTGATTATGTATTGCAGCAGAATCTTATACACTAATGCAGTGAAGCTTTTGCACTACCATAATACTTCAAATTACAAAAACATGATTTGGAATGGCAAATTATCGGATGTTTTAGGCGATTTTCCAATTTCAAAATCACATCCCTGTTATTTTGGCATTAAAAACGCTTTTTCACAAGGCACATCATCTTCACTGCAAACCATAAAAGCTTCACTCGTAAACATACTAAAACAAATCTAGGAAACGATATTATACTTGACTTCAGTCAGTGACTGTTGGACCACCCTGTATATCGCATATATAATTTACATTAATTATCATAATATTATTTTCATTGAGATCGCTACATACTTTACTAAGAATTTTTATATAAAAAAATATTTATAATAAGAAATGATCACGTATTCACATATTTATTCAAGCTAATTTAATAAAGTACATTCAATGCTAACAACTATAAATACTAATTTATGAAATGGGATTAATGTGTATAATACATTTTTTTATAACTACTTTAAATGATATGCAAAGCCATTATAAATGTTACGTATATAAATTAAACAAGTACATTACGCTGATAAATTATGGATATAATATAAATTAGATCAGAACAAACTTCATATTTTATCTCCCTACTCATATAAATACCATGTATGTATTTTAAAATTATGTTCAGAAACATAACAATACTTTATTTTAAAATCATATAGGTTATGTTTTTTCGCAACTGCATATACACAAGACCTACGAACTCCCTTAACATATTATAATAGTACTGGTTTTCAAGTAGCACTATTTATCCATTTGCACTTATTAACAAATGTTATCAACGGTATTATACCCTGGCCATAACGGCTTTATATATGAAAGCGGATTAACCATATAGTAACCCAAAGGTCGACAAAAGCCTCATAAATGTTCGGATAATACCATCTCTTCACGTCGTATCTATAAACATTGGCAAATACGATCGTAAAGAAATGATAGTTTAATATTGGCCTACATAAAATCAGTGAATAGCAAGCCCTACAGTTGGTAAGTCCAAATCATATGGGCTTTCTAAGGGTTTCATTAGCCATAAATCTACTTAGGCCTAATTCGTATATCTATAAGCAGTAAATTTGGTGAAGAAGAAACCTTATGTCACACTGGGAAATGATGGAAGTAAATTAAGTGTTCCTGTTTATGTTTCTCAAATAACTTGGTATATATTTGCACGACTAAATTGCATGTGGGACTGCGAGGCAATGCAGGTAACAAAGGGGATGGGCCTAAGACACTTCTTGGGATATCTTGTATACTCTTCTCTACTTATAATACCAACTATAACGGCATTATTTAAGTAGGATAACACATCTAGAAATAATCCTTGAAAGATGTTTCATTTAATCCACACTCATTCAAAAGAGGGGTTGAAAGTTTGTTTAATTTGCGTTGTTATAGCACAGAGCCATTACGTTTGCGAAAATAATTAAGATAACACGGATTAATTACTAGTATGACAAGATTGTAAGACTATCCTTAAGAAAATTCGCCTTTTAAACTTGTAACATGGTACGTGAAACACCATGTGTGAAAACTGCTTGTAAAACAACAACAAAATAAATGAGCATTTCACACATTTGCTGTAATTATTTTGAACAACCAATTAGAAATGGTACATTTATACTAGACATGTACCAAAATTATACTTTAAAGTGCCATATCATGCCATGTATGGACCATATCAAGATTATGAATAGCCATATGACCAAAGATTGCCAAACACGGGGATATCTGTTAATATAAATTACAATCTGTAGTAACATTATCCAGTTGTTTGATTCATTGCTTTAACCAGCTTCAAGTTAGTATCATTTCTAAACAATTTAAGGCATTTTCATAGTACATATTTCAAGTTTTACAAACCATTTGGCAGAGGTAAAGACAGGTGTGAAATAACAACATTACACGTCTCAATAAAATTGAACAAAATTGTTAGAGACTCATCTTTGGACTATAATTCATAAAACAAGCAGACAAATAGTTTTTTTTAAATTTCAAGTTGCCTGTTTGAAACCATATCCATAAATATTTTTGATGTAGAATATCAGGTTAGAATAACCACTGAATTTATAGGTGACATGTCTGTCACAGACAGTAGTGGAGTTACGCCCAATACAATTCCTCTACTCAAGCATTCCATTATGCAATATGTTATCAAAAAAAATTCATCCAGAAAACACAGCATAGTTTTATAAAATATGTAGGAAATGAAGTTTAAATGATTCAAAGAATGTCGTTGGCAAGCAGGAGGCCCATGAGACGATCTCAATTTCTAAAAACGCAAATAAGCACTGATATCATCCCATACAAAGTATTCTGTCAAGATTGGGAGAAAATGCAAATAAATGGGCAGTCATCACCGAGTCTCCACATAACCATCCTATTTTCAGCCAAAATCCGTAGAAATGTGGTGTTAAAACATTCATTTGCAGAATAAAGCATGAAAATCCCAAAGGCCTGCCACAACGAAATGAAAGGCTGTACATTGGGGGTATCAAAATGGTTTTAACACGAGAGAAATAAACGCACTCCACTTTATTACAAATAAGGAGAAAACCAAAAGCAAACGACACAAAGTCACAAAATGTAGCTCTATATGCCCGAAATTATAACGCATCTGGCAACCATCGCTGCCAACATCAAAATTAGAAACTGCTTAAATGTAAAGCCCAATGGGATGAAGTTATCTAAAGAGATTTAGGCAAACTACAAATAACGTTTTCCTATTATGTGTACAACTCTAGAAAATTCACAGAACTATTTTGGTAATCGTCATAGCTTTATCTTTCAAAGCTCAAAAGATTCACATTAGTGAAAAATGATAAGAATACCTGTATAATATTTAAAATACTGCGTTGTGTAGACAAGAATTCTAGGATAAACTGTGTTAATATTTTATAAAACAGCCTGTGGTAATATTTTAAGCAATAATTTAATTTTCAGATGATTCCACGCAAACAATCCAATGGCATCAGCTGGAAAACGTAAAATTTTTGTTTTATTTTATAGATAACTGATAATAGTGTATGTCTATGGTTCAGTATACACCTCAAATATTTAACAAAATATTTAACGATATGGGAAATAAATTATTAAATAAAAATGTCGTAAAATAACGAAGAATTTGAAATTATTAAATTTTGTAGTATGCTGAAAATCATCCTCTACGATGTGCAACTAAAATATTAAATAAACAAAATAGGTTAATAGGATAAGAATGCTAGTAAACTATTAAAAATACTATGTTGTAGACTAGAAGTTTAAGCTAAACAACAGCCCGTTTTAATATTTTATATCATACATTTTAATTTTCAGATTATTCCACGAAAACACTCCAATGGCATCAGCTGGAAAACAAAATATTTTTATTTTATACTTAGCTGAGAATAATGTACTATATCCTTAGAAAAATTTAAGATATGTGAACTTAATTTTAAAAAAAATCATAAAATAACCAAGAACTGAAAATTATATCATTTTGTAGTATGCTGAAAATCATCCTTTTCACAAAATTGATAAAATAACCAAGAATTTATAAATGATATAATTAACCAGTATTCTGAAAACTATTTACAATGTTCAATTGAAAATAGTAAATAAAAAAATACTGTTACCCTATCCATTTCGACATAATAAACTTGAATATTATTAATTATTCATTGGTCATCTATGCCACAAATGGGTTATTAATTAGTTATAATTGCTTTTACACTCACGTCATATCAACACCACAGTATGACATTAAAAATTAAGTATTTGTAAAGTCAAAATTAAGTGCACATTAACTACGGATATTTTATTCTAACACTTTGAAGGGTGGAGGGAAAATAAAATTTCGCAAATGAGCTGGTAATAAAAAAGCAATAATGTAATGTGTTTAACAAATAAAGCTCGATGTGCTTAATGGACAGGCGATTGCACCACTTATTATATAGGCCAGTGGTTATTAAAAGTAATATTAATGACAAGTAAACCTTTAACCTTTGGGGAAAAAACATGTGCATCCAATCAATTAATTGATGGTTGCCTTCATTTCCTGTGGTTAACCCTATAAAACATCATTATTCAATTAAGGCAATTACCGATCACACAAAAGCAAATTTGCGTCCAGCTCATTCGATGTCCTATTTCTGAGCAGAATAAGCACTGGTCATTATCATTTAATTCGTCCTTAGTAATTATCATAAATATCTTGTGTTTTCCCTATAAGATTAGCAGTAAAAGTTATATTTAGCTTTCTAGGTAAATTCCTATGGGACAACTAAACAAAGACAATCAGAAAAAATAAGAAAATATAGCATCACAACAACTAAAATTGGTTTAGCTTCAATTAAATTAAAGCTTAATTCTAACAAACCAAATCTATATCAAAATGTCTAAATCAATAGACAATGAAAGCAATAAATTTGATAATAGGAACAAATGTCCCAGTTTGCACCAAAAAACCTACTTAACGACTTAAGAAAACATTGTTATTATGAAAAATATACATAAAATAACTGCTAAAATTGCTCAATTGTAAATTTTTATTAATTATTACGAGTAAACTTGTAGGTAAGTTAGCAAATCTCAGTGTACACTGAGTCATAAAAACGTAGAACCCAATAAAAAAAATCACAACTTCGTGAAAAATGCTACGATTTATATAAAATTTGGCCCTTACATATAAAAATAGTGTAGGAACATAAATCATGTTACGGACATGAGACAAATCTCGGATTTTTTTTCATTTTTTAACAAGACGGTGTTCCACTGGCCACCAAACAGTCCGGACTTTAATCCAGTGGACTAAAAACTTGGGGAGTTCACCAGGAAAAGGTTTACAAATCGAAGACTAAACTACGAATTAAGAAAACATGGATTGAACTCGATCCATTCGTCAATCAAAGATTGGCGCGTTAGACTTCGGGCTTATGTAACACATTTTAAAATTAATTTTTGTTTCTTCACTATTGTTCTATGTAAGTGCCAAATTTCATTTAAATCGAAGTATTTTTCACGAAGTTATGATTTTTTTTATTGTGTTCTACTTTTTATGACTCACATTGTATATTTATATCTCATTTCCTAAACTAATATCAGAAACGTGAAACCCAGATCTATACACATTAATCATGAAAAAGTGCCATAAACACGTGGTTATCCTTAGATATATACTGCTTATGTATTAATATTGCGTTTGCATGCTAATTGCAATCAATCATGTTACCCAATAAAATAAACATTTACTATTTCATGCAAGTCTTTATAAGGTATTATTAGAAAAAAACATGTTTAATATAACGGAAATATAATCAGTAAAGCCAATGCTATGTTTTCCTCCCACTTTGAAAAGTGAAGGAGCATTTTAAATTCAAGTAATACTGAAAATGTATTTTACCTTTTTTTACAAACTGTATATGACAGTTTCACTTCAGTTAAATTCATGTCAAAAGAAAATGGGCCGTGAGAGTGAAAAAAAAAATTCGCAGCTGTAAAAAGGCGAGTTAAGGCCAGCATAAAAACAGATAAGAAAAGCTAAGAAAGCAATAAATTTAAGAAATTGGTTGCATCTTCATATTTTAACTCCGTCGCCTTTTATCCTCGTCTTTTTCGCGTCGTAATCATTAAGTCGGATTTGTCAATTTCACTCCGTGTTATTCCAATGGGGATTTCTGATTAATTTGACAAGCACAACGCGTATTTTCAACGTGTTCAAATTGCATTTGTCACTGGCTGACTAAACGACATCACTTATGATAAATAGTGAGAAATGTGGGCACCAGAAACAGCGAGGCAAAACTCATTGGAAGGCTTAAACATTCAATATTGTGGTAAGAGAAAATCACATATTGACAACCTGCTTAACATTTTGAGCACAGCTTATAAAGCACATGCGAAAAAATAAAATAAGAAAGTGTTGGGAAGAAATCCTGTGACTCAGAATTTGACAGAAAATTTCAAAAACTCAATGACAGATAGAAAAACAAAACGCCAAGTTGTCCAACATTTTAATAAAATAATATGCTGTCAATATACATTTTTAGGCATGATAAAGAAGCGTTTTTCAACCTATTTCAGCTCACGGCACACTAAATTCAGTATAAAATTGTCGCGGCACACCAGTTGGAAAATAGTACAACACATAACCCAATCAAATTATAGTGACACAAAGGCGTACGTTGGTTTTCTTTAAAAAAAACATGATTTTGGTATATCAGAAAGTCATGAAATTCGAGGAAAAATTTATTTCATGAAATATCCAAACAAAAATCAGTAAAAACTACTTCCTTGGTGAATATCAGGGTCAAGTAATCGAACTAAAAGCACTATAAAACCTTATTACACAGAGATAATGAGGACATTTTACTTAGTTTAAAAAGGATCTTTTGCGTAATCAGAAAGTCATGATATTTTGGGACAAACTTCTTAAAATATGGATAGAATTTCACATGGAAAGGAATTTCTTAAAATATGGAAAGGAATTTCTTAAAATATGGAAAGGAATTTCTTAAAATAAGGAACATAATTCCTGGAATATGGTAGCATACATATGGCAGTGCTTTTTTGCATTTTTTATCTCACAGAACACATGATGAATATTTTTTTAAATATAAAAACAGTTCATATAAAATATTTGTGCACTTCCCTATAAAACTTCTAAGTCATACCCCAGGACCCTTAACGGCACACTGGTTGGAAAACATTGTGCTAAACCACGCCCCTGACTAAAAAATTGTACATTTCTGTTGAATTCAACTGTATTGTAATGTTAAACATTTAATAAACAATTTGAAAAGCGGAAATTCAGCGTCAAAAAACTTGGTTTTGATTCCATTTGACACAAATGAAAAGAAAATGTTTGAAATATTGCAGCCTTTACTGCATACTGTCAGACCCAACTTATTTTGCGTGATGAAATTTGCTCGTTTGCAATCTCATTAGTGTGTAATTGCACTCAGAAATTGCAACATTGCCAATTGTTGTTGTGAACAGAGGCCAACAGGACGATGCCTGAAAATTCGTAGTAAAATTTCAGGTTTATGTACAGTATGCATGTATATTACTTTAACAATGTATTTCGCATTCAAGGTTTAAAGCATGGCAACAATTTGCACGGATGGTATTTGCAACGGAATGACAATTGGTTCCACCAATTCTATTAAATTTCCTAAACAGAGAGTAAAGTTTCAAAACAATTCCTCTCTGAATACATCAAAAACACTACAATGCTTCAAAGTTTGTTAACTACTGATTGTTTGAGGGCAACATACATTATACCGATCAATATCCAGGATGGAAAAGCTATAGATTGTCACGTATGCAAATATGTGTTACATTATCGCCGTGTATACATCAAATTTAACCACCGAAAGACCAATATGGGCATTTATGTAAAAGAATTTAGCCGCTGAATAGCCAAGTTTGCACTACATTTAACCAATGAATGGCCATACACTGTGAGTCATAAAAATGTAGAACCCAATAAAATATCTCAACTTCGTGAAATAAGCTTCGATTTAAATTAAATTTGGCACTTGCATAGAACAATAGTGTAGGAACAAAAAACTTGTTCCAGATATGCAACAAATTTAGGATTTTTTTCATTTTTCAACAAGACTGCACACGCTCATTGTGCTCGAGAAACAGTTGAACTGCAGCACCACAGTTCATCGAACTCAACCACTGGCCACCAAACAGTCTGGACTTGAATCCAGTGGATTACAAAATTTAGAGTTCCCCAGGAAAAGTTTTACAAATCGAAGATTAATAATATCGAAGACTCGAAACAATGAATTAAGAAAACTTGGATTGAACTCCGACAGCATATAATCGATTCGTCAATCAAAGATTGGCCCCTTAGATTCCGGGCTTGTGTAAAGGCCACCAGAAAACATTTTGATAACATTTTATAATTCATTTTTGTGCCTACACTATTGTTCTATGCAAGTGCCAAATTTCATTTAAATCGAAGCATTTTTCACGAAGTTGCGATTTTTGTATTGCGTTCTACGTTTTTAAGCCTCACAGTGTATATGAAACAAATTTAACCACTATATCCAATGGTGTACAAACACAGTATAGTCAAGTTTATGTCATTATTGACTTAGTACAGTATTGTCCTTCAGTGGCCATACATGTACCAATATGACCACATATGTCCAGATGCATTCAATTTCTGGTCTGGACTTAGTGGAAATGTGTTTTCAAATTGTAAAACTAAACATTAATTTTAACTACAATAACTTATATTTAAAATCACATTTCTACAAACATTGTTATGCACATTTGTTACCGAACTAGTAAACAAACGTAAATTCATGAAAACTAGATTTTTCAAATAAATGGAAGTAGGATAAGGAATAAATATGTGTGAAAACTTGTAATGTTAGAATCAGTTGCATTTTATATTTAAATTATAAATTCTTTTAAACAATTGAAAAATAAGAGTTCAAGGACTTGAATTCCAGTAAAAATGACCCTATATTTAATGGATAAACTGTTTCAACCTCTCCTCCCATCTTGTATTTCGTTCAAAAAGTAGGTTTTTCAAAGGCTAAATGGAAAGTGAACACACAGCCAACACTAGCAATTCCCTCGGTATGCAAAATGTGAAGACTGTTTTGCGTGTTTCCATTAGTGAAAGCATTACATCAAAGAAAATTTTATGGCGAAGGAGATCCAATAGCAACCCTTAAGTGTATATGCATTCGGCATTTCGCTGACGTGTTCAACGTGCCAAGAAAAACTCAACAAATAAATCAAAAACACTACTAAAGAATACAGGCTGAAAACAATAGCAAAAAAATAAGGTTCTAGCACGGTTTCCTATGGCGTGTGTAATTCCTATTTGTAAAGGCAAATAGGTGAAAATTTGATGCAAATTATGCGTTAAAATATCAGCACTAATGAAAGATTACATAGATGTTCGTGAGTGGCTTTTGGAAATTAAAAAATATAGAAATTCAATTGTTAAATTGATTCATGGTTAATTGAATCATTCAACAAAAAAACAGTAAAATTGCATGAATTTGCATCTAAATTTTAAGTAGACCATCTAAAGGTAGCATTTTTTAGATTTTTGGCCATGATCATTAGCTAGAATTAATGAAATCCGATTATTTAGGTCACACGACTTGCGAATTAACAAACGTTCACCAAAAGATTTGATTTGTAACTTAAAAAATTGAAATTGTATATTTTCTTGCGGCAAAATTGTGTTGTCTGTGAATGTAATTAAAATAAGGTAAAAACAATCAAAAATAGCTCCTAACGTAATTACAGGAAAGCAGATACACAATTAATTGGAATTAGATAAAGCAGAATGTCAAGAATAATAGATTCAGTTGGCAAAAAAATTGTTTATCTTTGCATTTCTTCTGAATCTCACCATCGCTGGCGGACTAATTTAATGCATAAAAAATCGACATATGCCTAATGAACCTTTACATGTGCTATTATAGAAAAAAAATGACATATTAAGCCATAATAAACAATGCATTTTTTGATGCGCAGAGAAGATTTAGGACAATAGAAAAATTTAATCACCACATCAAATTGTGAACACATGACAATAATAACTGTTAAATATGCAGGAGTAGACTAAACACTAATTTTTAAATTCATATAAAAATTATTAAAACAACACAGTAACGGTAAAAAAGCATAAATGACTGCATCTACCATTAGTCCAAATTAGTAGCATTTTATCCAATAATTTATCAGGAAACGATAAAATTAAGATTATACAAATGCACGTCTTTATTATGCTAAATATACACTGGAAAAACAACATTTGCAATTATGTGGTCACAAAAATGTATCCCACCATTTTTTTTACCTTTCTTCCTCACCATTCCCTTTTTCCTCTTCTCCCCCTTATTCCTCGCCTTTCCCCTCTTCCTCGCCTTTCCTCTCTGCCTCTCCTTCCTCACTTCCTCGCCTTTCCTCTCTGCCTCTCTTTCTCCTCTTCCTCGCCTTCAACCTTTTCTTCGCCTTCCCCCTTTTCCTCGCCTTCCCCCTTTTCCTCGCCTTTCCCCTCTTCTTCTCCTTCCCCCTCTTCTTCTCCTTCCCCCTCTTCTTCTCCTTCCCCCTCTTCTTCTCCTTCCCCCTTATCCTCTCCTTTCCCCTCATCCTCTCCTTCCCCCTCTTCCTGTCCTTCCTCCTCTTCCTCTCCTTCCCCCTCTTCCTGCCTACCTTCTTACACTACATACTATTCCTTAAACCTATAATTTCCTTTGAGTTCTTCTTTTCTTCCTCGCCATGTCCTTCCTCACATTCCCTTTCCTTGTTTCCTTTCACCTTACCTCTTCACCTTCCCTCTTCACCTCAGCTTTCCTTTTTCCTCACCTTTCCCTAGAGTCTCCTCCCCTTTCATCCTCACTTATATCCTTACCCCTTCCCTTCTACATCAGGTTTCCCTTACCTTTCATTACCTCAGTGACTAAATGCCATCCCTTAATCCTTTTTCAAAACACGAGAGCATAAATTTAGTTTTTGTGTAAAACAAAAATACCTTAAATTTATTTATGGAAATTTGCAAATGCTTCGTCTACTTATTATTATGGTAAATTGTACACTCGGCCATTTTGAATATAACGAAAAATGTCGCTGTAATCTCCTATTAATTATTTAGGCTAAGAAAATTATGCGCCTTGGAAGAAGATCAGGGATATATACTTAACAAATCCCCTGCTATTCGGCACTAATTTAATTTGGTTTAATTGATTATGCAAAGCCAAAATAAAAGCCATATGTGCGCCAAAATGGAGGAGAAAAACTCGTGCTAAAATTAATAATCCGCTTTTTATTGCGTGACGTAAAGGCCATTAAAAATGTCAATCTCCAGGGAACCAAATAGAAATCCACAACTGAACTAATATCGCAAACTTCAAAGTAAACCTCTAGTTTAACATATGTTATTCCAGAAGCGAATTAATGATGCGAATAATTTAACATCAAGAGCTTAAAATAATGCTAATAATTATACATTCATCACGCCGAGTTAATTAGTTTTCAGAGATTTTACCTTATTTAACTTTTTGGTGTATAAATCGCGTTATTTTCCTAATCGTTGTTCATAAGAACACTCTAAAACAACTCTAAAACATAATCTTAAAGGTAGCCAGTCTTAAATTATCGTAATGTGTCTTTAAATTTTCCACTATAATCCAAACGTCAAGCAGTTAATGATCAGTTAAGGTTACTTTTATTTTGTAGGGTAATTAATTAACTTTTAAATTTACAGAACGAAAAACAGTTAATGTAATCTTTGAATTTAGGAGGAGCTTCTGTAAAATTACAAATTAATCCAAACATGTACTTTTAATGTCAAATCCAAAAAAAATTAAAATTAAAAGTATGTCCATTATTACTAAAACTAAGGTAAAAATATTACTACCCTCTACCAACTGCATTTTAATAATAGACCTGTCATCGATCAAATTTTGAATCCAATATCAGATGTCTTTTAAAGAGATTAGAAAAATAAAGAATAACATTTTTTATTTGAAAATTGCATATTGACCATAGACAATGCATAAAAGAGGTCAAGGTACACCACTTCCGGTCCAAAAAAATTAAGTTTCATCTCTCCCTTTCTACAATTAATGATAGCAGAAGTTTTGTGTTTGAAACACATGTCAGTATAATTGGTATTTTGTTTCGGAAACCTTTGAAAACAAGAAAATAAACTTCACACAGTATAATCTGTATATTCAGAACTATGGACATAGTTTATGAAAGGCCCCTAGGAATGTTGACCTCACAGAACTAACGTAAATTCATATGTCCCTTCCTTATGGATCCATACCTGGCGAATCAGCATACCGGTAAAATTTTGAGAAAAAATTATAAATATTATATACAAGTTTTGGGAATTTCATCATTATTATAAATTGAACGTGTCATGTGTTCACATAATTGTCAACATCGTATATGTAACACCAGACAATTTATTATATTGTACTTTCAAATATCCACATTTTAAATTAAATGTCGGTGGTGCTGGCACTATGACAATATAATCTGACTCATGTATTCGTCGACAACACTCACATATAGGAAAATACCGATATATTTAACGAAGTTCAACCAGGTGGACAGTAGCTCAATTTTAAGTCTAGACACGATTTCAAGAAGAAAAATTCAAGTGGAAATAATACATTTTAACGAACAATAAAGTCGTTTTGTGGCCTGCTTCCACATACACTACATGTATTAACAACTAGTCTTTACTGTCACTGACTTGCCATTGACAAACTTAACCCAGACTTCATGAAAAATACGCACACATTGTATATATCTGAAGTGAATAATTTACAAAAATAAATCTTCCTTCGATATTAACGAACATGTTTTGTAGAAATTTTCAAACAATTTTCCCTGGCCATCTTAATGACTTTCAAGACAATATCAGTAACAACTTCTTGTGTATGTTGTTCAAAAAATCATCTTGGAGCACAATTCAGAAAATAATTTACTCAACTTGGGATCATCCAAAGTTACAAACTAAAACAGTTTATCCTTGCCATATATGAATTAAAATCCTAACTAATTAAAATTAGATATTTCTTAGAAGATAAACGAAATCGGTGTCATTAAACATTTGTTTAAAAATTTATCTTTTGGTGAAAAAAAAAGTATAAAAACCGTTAGTTAAAATTGTAAATCAGTTTTGTAGAAATTTTCAAACAATTTTCCCTAGCCATCTTAATGACTTTCAAGACAATATCAATAACAATTTCTTGTATATATGTTGTTCAAAAAATCATCTTTGAGCACAATTCAGAAAATTAATTTACTCAACTTGGGATCATACAAAGTTACAAACTAAAACAGTTTATCCTTGCCATATATGAATTAAAATTAGATATTTCTTAGAAGATAAACGAAAATCGGTGTCATTAAACATTTGTTGAAAATTTCTCTTTTGGTGAAAAAAAGTGTAAAAACCGTTAGATAAAATTGTAACTCCCATATCAGCGTGTACCATATCCGGAGTTTTCGGGTAACTATCCACTAGTTATGTTATATGAAAAGTAATATAAGTAAGTTGAATTCCCTCACATCACTGACATCCAGGTTTGTCCAAATGCCATGACAACTCCACGTTTTCAAGGTGTGGATGAAGGAGTTGAAGAAGTTCACCTTCGATTTTCTCAACAAAATTCAAATGTCTTACCTGACAAAACAGAAGAAGTCCGAAGGAGCAAAACGATTGCGAACCACATGTACATTCCTACAGCCACAAGATTGCCGCATGGTGAAAATCCAAGCATAGAGTAAGCTTTTTAGGGTAGCCCTACATCGGCGAGGCCCGTTGCTTTTCCAACGCCAACACGTCCTCAACGTCGGACTTTTAAATCATTGACGAAAGGGCCGGCAAAAAAAAAAATAAGCACGGTAGAAACAATCGTTTAAAAGAAAAATTTAAGATGCACAAGTGGGTCGATCTTGAGTTTCAGGAGGATACGAAGGTTATATAGGAAAGTGGATTGGAAATAGAGAGAAAGAGAGCAGCGGAAAAAGCACAACCGCCAGCAACAAAAGTGCGAAGTCATATGAAGCAGATGGCAACTGTTGGAGTTGCATGCAGCCTTTGCTACCGAGCGAGCAAGCGGAAGGATCGTAATGCGCATGCGCACAAATAAGGTCACGTGAATGCGGGGGAGGAAACGGGACGGTGGAGGTCGATTGGGGAATGTCCAGAGGCCAAATGACCGTGAAATAGTGAGAAAAAGTCACTGAAAGCCACACAAAAAAAAAAATTATGACGAGTTTCAGTATTTACCTGATTATTCATATAAAAGTAAATTTAACATGGGGTCAAAGTTTTATGAGTTATGTTCAGACTTTTGGGCAAATTGTACTCATTACTGGTTACGAGTATTGGAATCGTACTCCACAGTGAGTATAGACAATGTAACTGGTACTTTGGCAAATTGTAACCATGAGCTGGAGTACTGATTGCGATTGCAGTGACATCATGATACTCCATATTATGAGTAGAGTACATGTAATCAGTACATGGGCAAATTGTACTCATGAGCAAAAGTACTGATAGTGAGTAAATTGGAACCGTACTCCTCATTGAGTAGAGTTCATGTAATCAGTACTTTGGCAAATTGTACTCATGAGCAGAAGTACTGATCGTGAGTAAATTGGAATCGTACTCCACTTTGAGTAGAGTACATGTAATCAGCACTTGGGTAAATTGTGCTAATGAGTAAGAGTACGGATTACGATTGCAGTGACATCATAATACTCCATATTATGAGTAGAGTACATGTAATCAGTGCATGGGAAAATTGTACTCATGAGCAGACGTACTGATCGTGAGTAAATAGGAATCGTACTCTACATTGAGTAGAGTTCATGTAATCAGTACATGGGCAAATTGTACTCATGAGCAGAAGTACTAATCGTGAGTAAATTGGAATCGTACTCCACATTGAGTAGAGTACATGTAATCAGTACATGGGCAAATTGTACTCATGAGCAGAAGTACTGATCGTGAGTAAATTGGAATCGTACACCACAGTGAGTAGAGTACATATAATCAATACTTGGGGAAAATTGTACTTATCAGTAGGAGTACTGAGTACGAGTATTGGAGGCGTACTTCACAGTGAGTAGAGTACATGTAATCAGTACTTTGGAAAATTGTACTCATGAGCAGGTGTACTGATTAAGAGCATATTTGACTCGTACTCTACAGTTAATACAGCACATGTAATCAGTACTTGGAAAAATTGTACTCATGAGCAGGTGTACTGATTAGGAGAATATTTGACTCGTACTCCAAATGAGTAGAGTACATGTAATCAGTATACTTGTGAAAATTCCACTCAAGAGCAAATTGGGCAAATTGTACTCATGAGCAAGAGTACTGATTACGAATGCAGTGGCATCATGAAACTCCATGGTATGAGTAGAGTACATGTAATCAGTACATGGGCAAATTGTACTCATAAGCAGAAGTGCTGATCGTGAGTATATTGGAATCGTACTCCATAGTGAGTAGAGTACATAGAATCAGTACTTGAGCAAATTGTGCTCATTTATTGTATACACAGTTGGTTTTATTACAAGCAGAACCAATTAAAATTAAAGGCGTGACCCCAATGTACATTATACTATTACATTTTGAGTACAGTTGTACTCATACCTATTGAGTACATTTGGTACTTCAATTACTCTTCGTATTCAGAATATATTCTTTTACTCGTTACTCAAATTCATTCAATGTACTCAAATACAACCTAACAGTGGTTATATTCCAGGTAAAATTAACGTAATGAACTATATCCTTATCGAGTTCATGACTCAATCAGGTTGCGTCCATATTTAAAGCAGTGTCCCAGATTTAAATTTGATTAGATTAATTAATGAGATTTCTAGAATGCCAAACCCGATAACTTCGCACAAATTTATATTTAACGCAGACTCATGGGAAAAGAATGTACTATTTCCCACCAAATTTAACCAACTTCTAACTTAGGCGGTTTTTGAAATAGTTTATTGGCGGGAAACATGAGATTATAAACGAAACGATTTTTCAACGTTGAATTGAGTGAGCCAATTGGGATTTAAATGTATTTTCAACCTGATTGGGCCATAAGCCCGATGATGATTGTTCATTATGCAAATTTTATGTAAAACTTAAGCACTGAAACGCGGCATTTGTAGGGCTAGGTTGAAAACAGATAAAAAAAGTTTGTCAATGCATGAAAACACAGTCGAAGTATAAATGAGAGCACAATCGTTTCAAAAGTATAGACGATTATAAAAGAATCAGATCAACAAATGGCTACTAATGAACATGATTTGGTGGTGACATTTCCATGAAATATGTTTGGCGACTCAGGGCGCCATCTGTGTTGAAATTCTTGGAAAACCTGATCAAAAATTTCCGATGTATTTCTCATTTATAACCGTGGTAACTAAGGCGTTTCCTTTTAATCAGAAATCCATGCGGGGTGATTATACTTTGCCGGGGCATATTTTAACCCTAACAAATATGAAAATTGAAACCAGGTATGCGTTTTCCATATGTGTTATTTCTTCAAGTAATGCTAATGATTCCATTAGATCAACCATGAAGAGCTCATTAATTAAATATATACTGGTAGAAAAATCGCGCAGCCAAATACAGAGAAACAACAACAAAAAAATAATCGATTAATTTGCAAAGTTCAAATACAACGTTATGGAGTTTTCTTTTTTAAAAATGAATTCAGATCGACACGAAAAAAAAAAAAAAATAGGTGATAAGGTCGTGGACAAGGCAAGATCGATGACATAGAGGCTGATTCAATATGCGCAAGCATTATACTCCTTTTCTGATTGGTTCATATCACAAATTTATATAACTGACACTAACCACGTGTTCCTTTTGGTATTACAGTACAAGGAACTTTGCTAAAAATTAAGTATTAAAACATTCTGGTCAGAAATATTGTTGAAGAAGAGTATCGGCTATATATATAATTTGTGGATGTGTAAAAATCATAATTTCATGGTATTAATGTAGCATGTCTCTAAATTCAGAAAACGCCCCTGATTACTAGCTATATTACATTGCAGTAAGTATTGAGGAAATGCAGATGTTTAGGGGCTTAATTTTTATTAGAAAACGTTTATTTTGGTTTATTGTTAAATTAAGTTAGTTTAGGCTAAGCTATACTAGGTTAGATTCGATTAAGTATAAGGTAAGACTATGTTAGGTTTGGTCAAGTCAAGTTATTTTAGGTTAAAAATTCATTAGCATTTCCTCAAAGCTCCACTGGCATCTGAGTAAGCCTATCACCAGGGGCGTTTTCTGAATATGAAGACGTGCTAAATTAATAACAGAATTAATTAGATGAAATGAGAATAATAATAATCTGGAGGCAATGCGAGTATAGTATAGTTAAAAAATGTAATACAGTACTGCATATTGCTACAACATTTTCCTAACTTCGTTTTTCATTGTACTAACATCATTGCATTCGTCCTATTTTTACTATTTGAACAGTTCTACGAATGCAATAATAAATATTATCTACAAATATCATCAATGCCTAAACTTCTGTATGTAATTCCAGTATATAATAAACACTAGTCCAATAAAGCTTTACAAAACCACAACAATGTTTCATAAAATATTCTGAAGTAATAAATTACGACAATTCACCTTTCTAGTAATGCAGGTACATAGTCACACTCTATAATTGTGAACAGGAATTTTTGAAATATATAATTTAGACCTAGTTGCGTGTTAAAATGCTTCCGATATGTAAATACTTGTTTGGTAACAACACACGCAATGAAGCATTTATTTGCATTGTTACTGCTACAACTAAATATATATGCTTATTACTGATGCATGCGAGCGAGTAAAATTGAACTTGGTGACAGTTATGTGTAGGGCACGATCTAATTAGCTCCTTGTTTTAAACTAGGTTATGACATCGAAGATGATACAATTTTTATCACGAGAATAAAATGCATTGTACATGAAGTCTTATCAGCTTTTATTTATTTGTATGTACCATTGTCAAAGCATATTTACCAGAAATACCATATCGATCCGAAAAATACTTTATTATTTAAGCCTACTTGTGGATACGAAGCATGTTTAAAAATGCATTCGTATCAACTACAAACTCTATTTTTACAAAAGACAGTATTCCAAGGTCTAAAAAGTCTATATATAGTACATTGATAAAAATATAAATTGTCATAAATGGACAAATTTGGCTAGATTGTACATGTACCACATATTTATGCAGATATATATACAAATAAGCCAGGTATAAATAAACATATCTGGGCAGTAAAATATGACATTTTGGTATTTTCAAATAGTACTTCTGTATATTTTTTTAATTGCAGAAAGTTATATAACCTAAATAATGCGTTCTTTTTCCTAGAATTTTTTAAAAATATGTTATGGCTTTTTGTGTGGAAAGACACCCACGTGGTGTCGTCATGCTGTCTTTGCTGTGAATCAAGTTAATTCGCAGATTCTGTTTATGAAATTTACTTTAACAATCATTGTTTTCATTAGGAAAATGTGTATTATTCTACTCTATTCAGTTGTTAATTATATGATTTAAGTATGAAATCGACGTCATCGATGAATTGTCAATCATTGCATCTTCAATTGGCGTGGATAAAACAAGAGACGAACTTTTGCCATATTTGCAATGAAGACCATATCTTTGAAACTAATATCGATTTTAATTTAAATCCTTTGAAATTATAACATTTTTTTTTACCTGTATATATTAAAACTTATTAGTAACAAAGATGTTCAGCTGAAACTAGTAAAACAATTGCAGAAACCCGGACCTTTGATCGGTGGTCCAGAGAAATGTGTACGTAAACTGAAGCATCGCTCGTAAATCTAAACAACATCTGGTGTTCGATACGTTCGTAAACCGAGGTTCCACTGTATATATTTTCCATCCATATTATACCTGTATAATAAAATCTAAGTATATCTGTACAAAATCTGAATTTTCTCAAAATGCACATTTAAAACTTTGAACATTTCTTATAAAATTAACTTATAAACAGTGTTAAGAAATGAGCTTATTTTAAAGTATGAGTTCAAACTACTTGGCATGTTATGAAAATGTAAATCTAAAACACGAATAGTATACAAGTTTAATAATGATTTGTTAACAAAATGTGCCTAGTTTGGATCCACATGGCTGAATTCTCAAGTTCAAGTTTAGCAGTTAACTGCATTATCTATTTTATTTACAACAATACTTAATTCTGAAATCTATTACTGAGCACGAATTTGAATATTAAATGAAGAAAGTATTGTTAAGAGTTAAGTACTGCTGTGCATCTGACAAGTTCGTCAATCAAGCCTACAATTTGGTTTCAAATTGGCATTCCCAGCACAATTTAATCTCTTTATGGTAATGTGTTGTACTATACATGAAATGGGTAGTTTTAATATTTTATGTGCATAAATACACAACTTACTTGCGCATGTATATAAATATTTTCATTAGGACATTTTCACATTGAAGGTATGTTTTTATAAGTCACAAAAAGAGTTTTTATAGCCTGATGCATGAGGTTTCGTCCATTTGACATTGTCCACATCTTGGGCAAGACTCTTAACACATAAGAAGGGAGCTGGAAAAGATATTTACTCCCGGTAGTAAAAATCATTAGGAATGATAAAATGTAGGCCATTAGGAATTGGCCCTCCATCTGGATTTGCCTTTTTGTCTTTTTCCATTTATTAGGGATTAAAGACGTAACGGTCGAAATCCTCGCTATAACGAGCACACGTAAAATTCCCACTCTGCACCATTAAGTCCCATCGCAGACGTCTTTTATATACCTTAGGCCTAGTTTTTTTTTTTTTTTTTTTTCTTGCTCGAATGCCATTCACCCAGTTAGGCTGAACAATGGTCATTACAGCCACTTACGAGTTACACGAAATACACTGGATTCAGGATCGGATCAAATGCTTTCACAAATATACCACCTCCGAAAATTACTGAGTTACACCAACCTTCAAAATATTAGAGTGACTTTGGGAATTGTAAAACATGACTAAATATAGAAATTACCAAAAACATGGGATACATTTTAACCCATTTGAAAGACTATTCTTTAATAAGTTGTTATTAAAATCGCAGCCATGATTGGCTTGTCAGATTTGTGTATCAACCCCGGTTATCACGCATCAATAAACTTCAAATCTATATTTAAATTTACATTTTAAGAAATTTTTATAATATATATCCCTGGTGGATGAGGCCATGCACATGGGCGCCCGCAGAAAATTTTCTAGGGGAGGGCAAAAAATTTTTAGTAATGTAACGTTTTAAAGTTGTTTTATTTTACTGAGCGTATTTTAAAATGTACAGTAGAAACTCGATTATCCGGACTAATTGGGACCATGGGTCATCCGGATAATCGAGTTTCTACTTTCTAGGGCAATTTCTGAGCTGCCAATCAGTGGTTCCATT
>JAQGAE010000965.1:0-27434 GCA_034696685.1 Julus scandinavius | reverse complement strand
TAAAAGTTGCTAAGTCTTTTTATTTTGTCAATTTGTGAAATTTTACTGGTGTCCCATCAATTAAGTTGACCACTGTACATATAGAAATTAAAAGTAAAGTAGGCTATATTTGTAATCTTATGTCAATGCCGGACAAACGCCTCGTTACCTAACAAAACATAACCTTCACATTGGACTTTTGTCCTGATTACAAATTCATAAATTTGAATTATTTTTAATACATGACGCTCAATTAGCTACACGACGAGTCGGGCTTACTGCCATAACAATTTTAAACTAAACGAGGCATCCTAAAATGAAATCAGATTTAAGTTTCAAATCTTTATCAATTCATTCTTTGATAACCATAATCATTGACCCGCCAATAAACGAGCGCTAACTTACCATCCAACTCGTTAAATCTCTTCAGTTTTGCCTTCGGAAAAGACATTTTTCAAATGGTTGATCTTTTTGGATGAGTGGGGCGTCTTATCAACACCAAAAAGAAGGTTCAATAGAATATTTTCAGCTGGAAAACTCACAACACTAGACAGATAAACAATCACTTCTGGTAAAAACGGAAAATAAATACAAACATTTTCAAACTTGTATTCAATACGGGGATTGAGGCCACGTGACTCGCTGCTAGTCCAATCAGAATGCAGAATGGGACGGGCGATTAATGCTATTGGACATTCTAAACCACGCCTACCAATTGCAAAATGCGGCGAATTAGCCGTGGAAAAAGCGGGAAATTTAAATTGTCTCCAAAAATGTGCTACTTTGTATAAAATAATTTCACCAAAATAATTGTACAACAAATTCAACAATTATTGTTTATGTATTTATAAAGCCATAGTTTAATGGATTGATTGCCAAACAAAATTGTTTACCTTCATTTTACTAAAACATTCAACTTTTTCATGAATTGTTTTGTAAATTATTCAAAACTTAAGTTTTCTTAATTTGAGATAAAATGATCAATTTTTGTCTATGTGCTATGCTAAAGGTTGAAAGAGACTTCTTACAAATTTAACTTTATATAATCGCTACAAAGCAGTGGCGGCTTGTGCATAGGCACTGTGGAACTGCAGCACCCTCTATCACTTGATATCATCGAGTTCTAATGAGTTTTTTCTTTAATTCTTTCTAATTTAATTGATTCATAATCTATTCTTTAATTTATTTAATTAACTCTTTAGCCATCCCCCAAATAATGAAAAAAAGATTTTAAAAAATGTGTATGCAACTGTGCATTTCACAGCTCCAGCAGCGCGATGTTTGATTGTTGTGCGCTTGTAGGAAGCTGCACGCCAGGCTGCGAGGGAGAGAGAGAGCACTGTTGCTACTGCAGTCACTACTGGCGTGCTTTGCAGCATTACTCCGCAGCACCCCCACTAATTTTTCTACTTTTTATAGCTATATACAGTACTTAATCGTGTATTGCACCCACCCCTTTATTTTTTGATAGATATTTTTACCCTTCAAAGGGGCGATGGGGCTAATATGTGAAACACAATGTTAACACTTTAATTGTAAAGTGTTATATAAATATTTCTGCATTTCAACATTCAAATTGTAAAAATGTAACATCAACAGATTTGCTAGATGTGTATCTTGCATAATACCGGTTTAAGGCTTCAAAAGTTAGGGTGGGGGACAATCCACGAGTGAATAAAGTAATATTTTTAATTAAATTTGATTCAAAGAAAACACGAATTAGTCCTACGTACCTGCTGTTCGATAAACCCTAGTTTAAAATATTAAAACAAACTATAAATATTAAAAAATTTATTTAAATCGAATATTGCGATGAAAAAGATATCTTATATATTAGACTAATGTACAGAGATAGAATTATACACGTATTTAAAACTCAAAAATTTACAACAAAAAAATAATTTCGTGGATAAAACGTGGATAGCAAATTCAATCTCACTTGTCGTTGTTCGAACCTGGAATAAGAATGCACAACCATAATTAGCATAATTCGGCATTCACAATCCTCGTGCCGTACACAAATTCAAGAAAAAATTTACATCAGTTGAAAAGCACAACTTTAAAACAAAATAAAAAAGGCTATTGACAATTTGTTTAATTGTAAAAAAAAAAGAAATTAAATTTGGCCAATTAATTTTTCAGACAAGTTTATCAGATACTCGCGTTAAGATTAAGGATGAATTTTCAACTCACAATCTCTCAAGGGAGAAATATTTCCAGAATCTGTGTTCTCCTTATTCACCGGAGTGTGGATGGATCGAGGTGCAGATGATGTTGATGATCCGATTCGACTCATGGTAGGAGTCTTTGGCATATCGCGTTTCAAGCTGTTCCTTAGTTTTAAAATGTCGGCCCAGAGCTTGCCATTTTCCTACAAATAAAACAACATTTACCGTATCAAACGCAGTTGCAGAAAATAGAAATAGAATTTAATGATTAACATTTTTTTAGAAACCCCTTAATAAAAACTTGCCTCCTTGAGATTTAAGTTCTCCTCTTTTAAATTAAACATGTAGTGGATTTTCTGTTTCCGATTCTGATGACCGAGCGACGTGGCATATTGCAAGCTTAAAGCTTTTAAATCGCTCATGGTTTCCATGTTTTTGCTCATCAGCATTTGGCGATCAATGGCATAGGAATCCAGCTGTTCCTATAAATTTTAAAATTAACATTTAGATCAAGCTGCAATTTAAGCAAGTTTCAAAGTGAAACGTGAAAATAAGGCATACTTGAAATGGCGCGATCTTAGCCTGCAGTTCATCACACTGGTTCTTCCAGCTTGAATAAAAAACAACCGAAAAAGTCGTAGATATTATTTCTATTGTGATGCTTCGTTACCGGCATTTAAACGATAGAGACTTTGCCCAGTTAATTAATTTACCTGAACAGTTCCTTTTTCAGTTCTTCGACTTCCCGGTTTTCATCAGAGTCCCGATCGTTCGCTGCCAAAGTTTCTCGCAGTTTATCCATCAAATCCCGAGCTTCAACTTCCTTTTTATTCAGCGACTCATTGAGTCTATCGCACTTTAAAATTTCAGCTGCCAGATCTTCCTTCACGGAAATCAATTTGCACGATGCGTTCTGCAGCTCGTTTGTTAGCAGATTTCTTTCCTCTTTCAGCTGCGCATTTACCACCCGACAGGTGTCATACTCCAAACGTAGCGCGTTCAATATATCGTTTTGAGCAGCCAGTTCCGCAGAAGCATCTTTCCATTGTTGAGTTTGAATAGCCAGTTCATCGTTCAGTGCTCCGAAAAGCAGTTCGTATTCTTTAACTTTTGCTTCCTTTTCTTCCACATTGAGTTTGTAGGTATTCAAGCAGTCTTTGAGATTCTGAACCAAGGACTCCTTCACCTTCAACGCATCTAACAGATCGCTATTTTGGCGAGTTCGTTTCTGGACATGCTCCTCCAAGAAAGCCACCTTTTCGTTGCCAAAGTCGATTTGTCCCAACAACAACATTTCATTTTCTAAAAGGCAGTTCAGTTTGGTTTCTCTCTTGTTGATTTCATTTTTAAGATTTATTATGACTTCCTCATTAGCTCGCAGTTTGACCGACATTTCTTCCCATAAGCAGTTTAACTTTGAAAGCTGCGTGGTCATTTCGTTTTCCAGTGCTTTCTCACGAATTTTAGCAGTCTGAAGCAAACCCTCCAAATCGGATATTTCCTTAGTTTTATCTTCCAAAAGAAGAGTTTTCACAGTGGTTTCCTTGATTTCTTTCTCGAGCGCGACATTTGAACTCGATAATTGCGCCTTTAAAGTGTCGATGATTTGGAAGAGATCTGCAACTTCGGCGGCTTTAAGTTTGCAAGTCTCCCGTGCTTTGGCAATCTGCTTTTCCAAACTTTCTTCTCGAGAAATGAACGAGTTTTGGCAAGACTCTAGTTGCAACTTTAATTGCACACATTCGTCCTAAATAATCGTGTATGCGTTTAGCTTTGTGTTAACCTTGCAATTTAACAGAAACTCAACACACAAAAAATACAAAGAAAAACGCAATGCCTTACTTTCACCAGTCTGAGCTCCGATTGCAAATCGGTCACGATACTATTCATAAACGGTTCCTCCGGTTTTAGTCCATTTTCCATTCGATGGTTCCCATTAGATACCAAATACGCTGACATAAAACGTGGTAAGTTATTAAATAAAGTTTCCTCAAGCCCATAGTCACATAAACAAAAATACTAAACGTTTACAATTTAAGAGTACAACATGCACTTACGCAATTCTTTGCTTAGTTGAAGTTTCGACTCTTCTTGCTGCATATTATTGTCTTCAGACCTAAAAATAATATATTCTAAAATTATTTAAATGAAATAAAGGAGAACCGATCGCCCTTGGCATAAATAAAAATAAGTTATTCTTAGAATAGTCCCTGGTATGTTTTACAATGTTTTACCTGCATTTCTCCAAATAATCAAAATAGCTTTCAGCTGATGGCGATTTATTAAACTCTGCATTTAGCGTAGACGACATAACGTTTTCCACATCATTCCTTTGGTAGTCGTGTTCGTCGGGCAGACTAGAAGACAGTTCGGACAAATCATCGCTCGAAACCTCTGTTTTTGTCCGTTTCTTAGGTGTGCCTCCGTTCTGCACGTTGCAATTGAAATCCGACATTTCCTTTTCTTGGATGACGTCGTGTACAGAAGCTAAAAAACGGCATTTCAGAAATTAATCTAATTGCAGTCTGCGGTCTATTTAATAGGTTCTTTAAACTTGTTCCCCGTACAGTGCACTCTGTAAAGCAACTCTGACGATAATATTGGTACTTTCAATATTTGGCAGCACACTTCTAACTCATTTGTGGCACTTACATTTATAGTGAATCATTTTTTCATCCAAGTTATGCAGCTGCGCTGAAATGCACTCGTAGAATTCCTCTAATATGTAAAAAAAACGTGCAATAATCGGCAATCGTTAATGGATCACGCTTACAAATAAAGAAAAAAACAAAATCAAACATTGAAAACAGGCCACACATTCCAAAAGTCAACCGTTGCCTACATTCTGTTAGAAATTAATTTTAAAGCTATCCCAATGACTTAAAATTGTGTAAACTATAATAAAACGACGCCATTATCCATAACTAGGACAATACCTGCACATTCTTCCGTAATCTGCATTTTGACGATGTGATCCTTGACACGTCTAATTTCGCCTTTTAAAATTTCCATAGCATTAATCACGAGAGAGCTAATTTTAGCAATGTCTCTATATTTATCGCATAGCTTCATAATGCTGATTTCTTGTTCCTCTCGAGTGCACACAATTTCAACTCTTAGATCTGATATTTGGTGATTCTTGCCAGCCAATTGCGCTCTCAAATTTGCCAATTCCATACTAACATCTTTATTCTTGTGCGTGCCTTCGTAAGTTTCAAACTAAAATAAAACATGAACGCAAACGAAAATTATTAGAAACAAAACAGAAATTTCACTAATAGCTGAGCTTCATAATGACAACGAGTTTTATCTAAATCTACTTTTAAAAAGTCTGAAACGCAAATCTTTGTGCGAACCAAAATTTTACCAAGAGGGTTAAGCATTACAAATACAATATCAGATAGCCGAAGCATCGATACGTAGGCTTATTGCACATTAATAAATCTTTTAAATTAACATTTTGCAATTTCCGAAACATCTATTGATGCATACTTCGAAATAGCTTTAAGCCAAAATATTAATTAAATCGGTTACTTTCACAACATCGATATCTTACGCTTCTTCGGCTGTTTCCATTGGTCAGCATTAATAAAAAAATTAAACTGCAGTAAATTCCATAAAATTGAAAATCAAAAATTGTTTTTTCGAACCATCAAAAATTAACAATTTAATATAAAAAAAGTTTAGTAGCCACGGGGGATTTTTGCACTACGTCAAATTTACCCGATATCAAATACCTTTATTTTGTAGATTTCATTAATTCTGCGCAACTCCTTGTTTTCCTTTTCAAAAGTTGCCAGGCTGGCTTGAAAAAAGCTGCGTTCACGGATGGCAGCCCGCATGCGAGAATACATCTTTTTTCCCTCTTCATCTTTACTGGTCAGTTGCTTGAGAAGAGCTGACCTTTCCATCAGCAGGTGTTTTATCTAGGAGCAAAATTTTATTGCTATTATTATTATTATTCGCTGTAGGAGATATGCTCGAAATATTATCGTTAAATTGCATTTTTATGATGAGATAAGAATTAATTACTAGTTTAACCTCTTGCTCGTATTGTTGAATTTTGGCATTTCCTTGAGACCTTAAAACACTAGCAGGCGATTTTTTAAACGAATTTGACTGTAATAAAAACCCCAAAAAAACCACATACATATGCATTACACAATTTATTACGTACACCGAAAATGCAGGTGGCAGGTCAGAAAATCATAACTATATACCTTTGTCAATTGGCCAACAATCTTCCGAATTGCTGGCTCGGCAGCTTGAAATCTCATCGACGATGATGTTGAAAAAGACGTATCTTTCAAAATAAGTAACGAGAAAAATTAAGAATATATATGCAAGAAAATATTTCGAAACTTCAACCTTTAAAGATTCGGTTACCTGCAAAATCTTTTAGCCGCTCAACGGGAGTAGAAGAAAACTGCCCCGAAGCCTGGGAACTTTCTGGGAGTTTCGGATCATATGTCCCAACCGGGGGTGCACACGCTATCGTGAAAAGGAATTGCATTTCACAATTTGATTCAAAAGTCAACAATTATATTTTTTTTTACAAAACTTCAGTTTGCAGCAACTAATTTAAATCCAATTTTAAATAATGAATGAAAGGTTTACAAATAGTTTACAGAAATGAGTGACCTACCCATACAGATGCAAATTTAGAAAAATTATTAGTGGCAAAATTTGTTGAAAAGCAAGACCACAAATAATGGATTATACAACCAGTTGCCTATTATTTCTTGTTATAGAAAGTAATTGGTGCCGAATAATAATTTTAAATACGTAAAAGGAGATCCAGATTCCTCGATTCTTTTTATCGAATCCAGTTTTTCCACAATTTGCATATGAAAGTTCATTTGGCTTTTATGTTTACCAAACTTTCCCTAAAACTGCCAGAAGACTAGTTTGATTATAGTGCCAAGTATTAAAAAACAGGTTTGATGACAGAATTTCTCTAATTGGTTATACAATTTTTTTTAAAATACTGTTGTCATCTTGGTGTTGACAACTTAATTGGTTTTTTAAAATTATATTTAAATGCTTCAGAAAATACAAAATAAAATAGTCAATGCTATTTTGGGCAATATAGTAAACACTACGAAGTTGACGACAACACCTCGTACAAAGCGAAAAGCATTCAACGCTGATGGCCAACTTAATTCGGTGTTCATCCTTGAGAACCTGTTTTAGTACATGCACCGAATCAAAAATTAATACGCGAGCCGATGTATGACAATGTCCAAATATCAGATACTGCAAATGATTTCCATTCCTGACAGTGAAATTTCCTATTTTCATCAGGAAATTAACCAATAATATACTGTATATCAGGGTAGCTAGTAAGTAAAGTGGTCTTCAAATTTTTAACCCCACTTTGTAACCCAAACAACAACAAAATCCACCACTGGCATTTTTTTAAATTTCAAGGTAAAATTAAAATTAAAAATTATATATTTTATAGCCAACTGAATTTAATTTCATATTTTTGTATTATTTATAATTTTTAAGTTGGCTGGAGTTTAGGGTTGCAAAGAGTCTAAAAATAGAAAGTGAAAGGCCCATACATATATGTGAGAGGAAACAACTGCAAAAACATATTTTTTAAATATTAAAGGTATATAGTAAAATTAAATATTATAAATTATAAACTAAAATAAAAAAATTTGATATTTATTCACTTTTTGAATAGCATATAAAGTTAGTAAAAGTTTATAAAACGTTTTTTGTGTTGTAAATTAAGTGCGAATAATTAATAATGAAATTACACTGCATAACAATGTGTAGGTCCTACATGATACATCAAATGAATTATCAAAATTAATCAAATGCTGCAGAATCCTTGGGTTCTGTATAACCCAATTTCAATACAGTTTAGGTAGTAATAATTAAACACGCATAGTCGTGTACTAAAATAATTGCACCAGATTAAATAATCTCCCAAAAGATCCTAGACAGATGACATTTGTATTTGACAAAGATTGACCACTCCTAATTATCTTCGTAAATGGGATTTGTCTACCATGAACCCTGTTTGAAAATTTTCTTGTTTGACACATATTATACAACTTAGCAGCTTCAAAATAAAAAGTTTACAAGTCCAGCTGCATTTATTGAAAAGCAAAACAATTTTAAATGAAAACAGCAAAATGGTCGCGGTCAAGGAATTTGACCCACAAACCCAGCTTAAACTCGAAGGAATGTTTACGTCATAATAGGCAACTCGAGCACTTGTGAAAAAAATGCTTAAAATAAATACGCCACGATCTAGTACAATGAATAGACTAGAGCTAAAAATATATAAAGGCAACCAGGGAAATGTACTAATCTGTATCTAAATATCCGGAACTAACAGAGCGTATAAAACAACAGTAAACAAAGACCCAAGCGCCCGAGGTATCGAAATAGTGTACGATCATATTACATAAGAAAATATTGCGTTCATGTTAAATTACATCACGTAATTTCGCATTATGAGATTTAATTGACACAGAAATAAGTCGCAATGCTATTAATAACTAAGTGAAATTTATATATAGAATAATAAATCAGAATAGAAAATGCGTACCATCTGTTGAGATGTCGTTGAACCGTTTCACTTTAGATTTGGAGAAAGACATAACTGTTCAGCGCTGCGAACTGTTCAAAAGAAGTGACACGCGTCCGAACAACGCATCAAAACACAATAGAAGCGAACAAATAATTAAAATCACAATTTCAAACTGATCGCAAGATATATATATGTACCACGTGCCACAAAAACAAAGGTCAGCTGGGTCGCATTTCTATTTAGAGCCTGGAGGCGCCACTCGGTGACAGGTAAGTGCATTAACAAGGGGGACGCTCATAAAATTACATAACACAAACATTTCAGTACTTTGCTGACAAAAATAATTGAATGACGACTGTGTGGCGTTTATATGATAATAAGCATTATTTTCTCGTTCAGAATTTTAGTTTTCCTAAAAAAAAAATTCGCCAAAAAATCATTAAAAAGTATTCTTTACTTGTCCTAAAGTAGGGTGGGTCCCAAATTTTCATGCCAAAAGGACCACAAGAGCACTTTAACAGAACATACATTCTCGGATACCAGGTCGAGTGGGTTACGTGCTTGCCTCTCGATCCTAAGGTGCTCCTAAGATGCAAGGTTCGCTCCCCGGTCGAGGTCAGTTGGAATTTTTCGGATGGAAGAAATCCCTTCTTTCGGATAAGTTCCGTGTTGATTGTTGCGCGTTAAAGACCCTTTGAGAGGGGGTAGAAGTCACCCCTTGAAGACGAAATGTTCAGGTTGGTGATGAAGGCTCATCCCCTCGCTTTGCAGAAATAGGCCAACGTTAAAAATCAACAAACAAACACACATTCTAATTACGAAATTGTTGACTTCGGTATTTTTTTTTTCAATAAACAAAAGTGTACGTGTAAAACATTTCGTGTAAATAAATAAATATATAATGTTGACAAAAATCCAACCAAAATTTTAAAGTTTTTAAAGATGGTTTTTCTTGAATGTTGTTGGGGAGCGCCAAACAATTTTTAAGAATTACAATGTTGCATTATGCGCTGATGTAATTATCTAGAAAGAACAAAATAGTAATTCATATTTCTGATATTACAAGGGTCCGTTTTTCGTGAACCATTGTTTATCGTAGCAAAGCTTAACAATTGTGGAAAAACACTTTTATTAAAAGAATCAAATTATATACAATTATAGTTGCTTTACCACGAAAGAAGTGTGTATATTCAGTCATCATCGTCTTTTCTCCTCACACTTCTTCTACTATCAGCATTAAACTTGCGTTTTTTAAAAGTTACCGTACTATCTTGAGAAACAACGTGTCCAACTAAAGACGCTACAGTTTTCTCTTTAAACGACACTTTTGCATCGGAGTTATCCATGACAACTTTAAATTCTACAGCTTCCTTCTGCACCGGCAACTGCAAATCCACTGCTTCGGGTTCGCTGAATAACATAAAAAAAAAACATTCTTGAGAACTAAAGTTATTTTAGGATAATGTATAGCACTAGAATATAATTTCCTACAAGAAGAAAATATCTCTGTTGGGTATAGGCTTGCAAAACCGACAAAAAGCAAAATACCTGTACATGAAAAGTCGAACAAGCCTAAAGATGATATTATTACCTAGTTTCAACAGTTGTCCACTTTCCATATGGTTGACCTTGATTTATAGGTCCTTCACTTAAGCGCAAAGCTTCATTTCTGACATTTCTCTGGCGCTGTTGCTCCGCTAATGATACATAACCTTTAGCTGGTGCTTCCCAAACAGATTCTGGTTTAAAGAAAAAATATATATATATAATCTAGATTGGAAAAAAATGTAATCACCAAATGTGCACAAAACGGGAAGAAAAATTACCTCCAGATTCAGAGTTCCAGAAGTACGTGTTGCCAGTTTCTGTTTTTGCTTCGAGCCAAGATTTTACAACGCCTTTCGAATTTCCACCCTTTGCATTTTTGAACTTCGATCCCTTCTTCGCCTGGTTTGGAGGAGGTCCTTTGGAATGTCTTGCTTGGCTAGGTCTTGCTTGAACTGGTTCTGGCTCAGGTATAGTTTTATGAAGTTCTAGCTCTTTTGCTAAAGATGGGTCTCTTTTAATGTCTTTTTCATATGCTTTCAGCGCGGCCTATGATGAGTAATGAACATTATAATTGCTTCAGGGTTTCACTGAGAATAACAAATTCCAAAGCACAATAACACAAATTATTTATGCCAAATTCAGCCATCTTATCACATTTTTTCCTAATGTTAACTGCTTTAAAATAAATTTTTGGCACATTAAGCAGCTTTCAATAGGTAAACATTATAGGTTACCTTCAAATAGGTGGCTTAAAGCCTTGCCATCAATGTTTAAGGATGTGACCAAACCATTGCACACATCCCTTTCCGGCACGCTGAAATTACACGGAGTCTTACGAAAACGTAAAAGAACACCTATTAAACACTACCCTACTATAGTGTAATTGCAAGTGCATTTAAGCTGAAGGTGTGTAGTTTCCAATAGAATAACATCTTATTGAATCGCAGCGTGTGCCAAGGACCTTATGCTACAAAAATGAAGTTTTCTTGGTGTTTTATCCCATTTAATACGAAGTTTTGTTGTCGTTATTTATCGTAAACAATATTTCTCCCTGTCGAAGAGAATGCTTAACAGTTGAGCCATCACGCGGCTTTGTATGTGATGTGTGCAATAGTCCTAGAAGCATTTGAAGGTTTCTATAATGGCTTTGGTTGATCTTTTCGTATAAAGAGATAGTAAAAATTACTTCGTTCATCTTCCGGAAATCATTATCCATTTTCCTTTTCGCCTCATAGTCCTTTTGCCCTTTTTTACGGAGCTGAAATTACAATTTTATATTAAGAATGCAACTTTGTAAGTATAACCATATTTCACAAGATTTGCTCGTAACACTATACGAACCTCTCCGATTTTCTTTTCAACATTTTCCTGATGTCGTTTGCCTTTCTCGTGGAAATCTACACTCTACAATGCAATAATACAACAGTGGCATTATTTGCAGGCACTGTAATTACATTTGACATTAAATATAAACAACAAAAAAAAACAATTTCAACATGTGCTGTCAGCAAGCTGCTTGTCTTGAATTCGACATTTCAGCAATTAAAAGATTGCAGGGAATTGTTTCCTAGGAATTCTTGGTGTGTACGAACACTGGAACCATCTACATATATTGTGGATTATTGTAACATCCTTACCGGTTTGTTGTCGGTGATCCAGCACTTACAAAAATCACAGAATTTTCTAGGCTGGGATTTCCAGTAATCAGCCCTGTTCATAAACAACAAAATCAGATTAATTCACTATGGTAAAAGTAAACTGTCAAATGAAATCAAATAAGAACTAGGTTATAATGCGATATACTTACATCTGACTACTAAATTACAAAAGTATAATTAGATTTTCACACTGTTATTATAATAACACCAATATAGCAGCCGAACTAATCAGTCTTCATATTATTGGGCGCATTGACACATCTCAACAAAAAAGTGATTAGGCTAAAAAGCGGTAACCTAAAATTTCGGTAAGCGGCCGAAATAATCCTTTCTGGAACGGCTTACTTTTAGCATTACCACTATTATAATCCGAGCAAAATAGTGATTTCATTCAAATAATCTTCTGGACATTACACCTTCAACATATTTTACCATTTCTTTATAAAAGTACAACAATTCACCTCAATTTTGTTAAAGTCAATATTTAACTCATACTGGGTTAAATAACGTACGCCGACAGCCGATGATTAGTAAGCCGCGAATACATAGCTATGAAAGGGGCCAACCATAAATGAATGCTGTAAGCCTAATTTCAACTTATTTTACAGACTTTAAAAATAAATTCAACTTATAATAAATAAAATTGTTTATTTGATTCATTTTTTTTAAAATTTAAACGGCTTTTATCAATAGCTATGGTTGGTCCTACATGAAATTCGTTACGGCTGCCGGCTTACTTTCAGTCAGCGTCCCATTGCTTTCCTATCGTCCTAGGCATGCGCATGAAAAGGCGAAAAATTATTTTTTGTTGTTATCGTGCTCTTGTTTAGGCGTAATTCAGAGCTGTTCAAATTGCAACTTAATGAATTCCTTACATTATGCGGGTGACATCAAAATTACCTTTTGCATAAGAAATGTCTAGAGACAATGGTAAGTTGCTAAAATGATTAAAGAAGCGTTAGTTTTAACGTGTGAATCGTGTCAAGTGCATGCATGAATGTGGATGTGAGCTCGAGTCCTTCCCTCGCATTTAGATTAATGAACGGATTTGTGTTAAAAATGCCATAATAACACGAAAGTGAAATTCTCTCATTAATATATGAAGTTGCCTGGTTGTCAAAGCATTCATTTTCATACAGGTTTTATACGCGCTCTTTCTATAACACGTGTTTTTATGACTATAACATGCTATGTAAATACTAACGTGGAAGGATTTAAATTGTGTATTATTTTATTTAGATCTCACCGATTTGTCCCAAGAAGGTGGACTGATGAACAGAGATGTCATGCTCACGAATAATCCCGACTCGTATGTGCAGTTTGGAAGGAGTGTGTCACTGGAGAGCTCGGCAGATAAAGTAGACCAGGTGTGCATTATTGATGAAATATATGAGTGAAAATTGGTCCGAATTGTCTTTACTGGTTGTCTACCTTGGGTAAAAAAAGAGGAAATTTAATTCTTAATGAAGGTTGTGGCATGCACTTCTAGCAGCTGTCTAGTCGCCAAAGGTAGTGTTTTCAGTGAAAAATGACACGGAAAACTATTGGTGTAGTAATGACAAGTCCCCGCAGCAGTCGAGTCATAGTCTTTCCATCAACAACACATCCATTTACAATGTGGCATCAGTAATTTGCGACTCTGCGCACGTACACATCAACACTGCTAAACGCACCAACCAAAACCCACTTTTTGAGTAATTATGCCTGCAAACAACTGTCAAAAAACATTTTGAATAGCCGCCGGTTCTTGATTGCTAAGCTGATGGCTTAGCCACGAACGCCTCGTTCACACGAGGCCGTATCGGCTAATTCTTCGCACGAGGTTTTGTTTAGCGGTGCATGCTTTTCTATCTGTGCGTTTACACATTTAATGAAACGTATCGTGTGAGCGCACAGATATAAAATCGTACGCTGCTGAAATAAACTTTGTGCAGCAAATCAGCCGATACGGTCTGAGGCGTAAGACATCAAGCTCGGTATGAATCAATATCTCCATGTAGCAAGATGGCTTAGTAGTAATATGCCTTTAAAAACTGCTGCCTATGTTCTCATTCCCTGCCCTGCATGTTGTCTGTGTTAGTGGGGAAATGATGTAACTGTCACATTGTTTTATGTAGGATGAAAATGCATATCAATACAATGATTACGACAGTAGTGGACAACATAGCGAAGAGGAGTCCTCCAATTCATCTAGCAGTGTCGCGAGCGATAAAAATTACAAGCTCATGACGTTTAAAAATGGCACCGATGTTAGTGCTATACCAATTCAAAAAGACGGCATGGGTAATTAAAGATGTGATCTACAAATAATTAATAAAAAAACCTATTGTTCTAAGGAACTCATTTTTCTAATCTATATTATTTAGCTGTATGTCACACATGTGGTGCTATCGGTGTTAAACACGCCTTTTACTCAAAATCGAAGCGATTTTGCAGTTTGGCATGCTCTCGGAGCTATATTACAATGGAAAGAGAAGGAAAACCTATTCCGAAGCCAAAACCAGTCTTCAAAGTTAGTATGCAGTAGAGTAAATCTGTTAATTAAATTCAACATTTGAAAACTGTTTTTTGTTTTGGTTTAGTTTCCATTAGCTAAAGTAAAGATATTTAAGAAAGATGATCCAGCAAAGGAATGGCCTACGAGCATACCACAAAAGAAGCCACCGAGAGGTAAATAAATTCATATCGTTATGCGAGTTGCCTTAAATGCAAGATCAACTTCTAATTTTGCTGGTTTTCATATTTGATCGATAGATTTATCAAACACATACACCTGGGAGCCATTACTAGTGACTGAAAGTTTTTCTGGGGCACCAGTATCTTCATTTAGACACGTCTGTTGCTCCTAAATGAATAATAAGATCTGAAATAGTTTGAAATTTAATACTAAACAATTGAATCGTTATCCTCACCGAACAGGCTCCCCTTAACGAGTGCTGGGACAGCATCATGGTTGGCATGAAGGTGGAAGTCGAAAATCGCGACTTTGGCGATCTGAAAGAGCTCTTCCCTCAATCGTATTGGGTGGCGAGTGTCATAAGAGTTGCAGGTTTGGAAATTTAAGAAAACTGTTCATAATTGATCTCATTTATAACTCGTCTACATGGAAAGTATTCTTATTCTAGGGTACAAAGCCCTGTTGCGATTCGAAGGTTTCGGTATAGATAGCAGAGAAGATTTCTGGCTTAACATGTGCAAAAGACACATTCAACCAGTGGGATGGTGTGCTAGTCAGGGAAAACCACTCATTCCGCCAAAAAGTAGGTTAAAAAGTTTAGTTAATGATTATGCCTTCAAGTTTCTGAGGTTTTAACAATAAATCTTAAAATAGGCATTCAACACAAATATCAAGATTGGAAAGAGTTTCTCGTCAAACGTTTAACAGGAGCAAGAACCATACCTGGGGACTTTCACGAAAAGGTATCGACATTGATTTCAGCTTATTAGTTTAAGTGAAAGTAGGAATCTTTGAGCCGAAGCGACAATTCCGTTTCAATGCATCTACTTTTAACTGAAACTAAATTTATGTTTAGGTCGAAGAAAGCCTTACCAGTAAATTTATACCTGGAATGCACTTGGAAGTGGTGGACAAAAATCGCATATCTTCCATGGGCGTTGCCTACGTGGAGGAAGTTGTCGGCGGCAGGTTGCACGTCAAGTATCACGGCAGCGACCCTAACGACACGGAAGGCTTTTGGTGTCATGAGAAATCGCCGCTTATCCATCCCATTGGGTGGGCGCAATCCGTGGGTCACAGCATCACCATGTCTGCAGGTAAAATTATGACTATAATGCTTTGAAGGTGGCGCCAGACATGTGCCATTTGTCAAGTACTTCCGTCAAATACCACATGTGTGTATCGGGCACTCCTATTTGCCAATACTTGGCCTGTCCCACCAGAAGTCGGTATCTCGTCCCAAGTATCCCATGTATGGTGGCACCTTAAAACGATGCTAAACACAATTTAGAATATTGCGCTTACCTTTGTTAGAGTACGCCAGGATAGCGCTTCAGAAAGCAATCACGAAAACCTACAATGAAAACGAGGCATCGTGGGAATTGTTTGGACATGTAAGCAAATTACTGTGTTTTAGATGACTTTTGTCGATGAACGGTTTTAATGGGCTATATTACCTTTTCAGCAAGGGAAAGGCCTGCAGACACATCTAAAATTCAAGGAAGGAATGAAACTGGAGGCCATCGATCCGCTGAACCTTTCTGCAATCTGTGTGGCAACGGTTACCAAGGTTAGCAATTTTCCGCAGCTGAAACCGTATCATAAAGCACAATTTTTTACAATAACATTATGTGATGCTTGATTTCAAAGGTATTGAACAATAATTACCTAATGATTGGCATCGATGGCTATAACGAAAAAGGAACCGACTGGTTTTGTCACCATGCGACTTCAGCGAGCATCTTTCCAGCCGGATTCTGCGAGCTAAACCATATTGACATTACTCCTCCTAGAGGTTTCCTATTCACAAATCCTAAAATTTATGTTTTATTTGCTGAAACGGGGTGTGTTAGTAAATCAATTTTCTCATTACATAGGATACCGAGGGAACTTTAAATGGTTTGATTACCTGAAATCGACCATGTCCATTGCGGCGCCAGTAGCATTGTTTAATCGGGTAAGGCTCTGGCGAATTTAACTTAGGTTGATACCCTTTGCGAGCTGTTTGTTGCAATTATTTTGGTGTTGTTTCAGGAGTTACCAAATCACGGTTTCAAAATTAATATGCGCCTCGAGGCAGTCGATTTGATGGAGCCTCGACTTATTTGCGTGGGAACCGTTACGAAAGTAATCGGTCGTTTGCTTCGTGTCCATTTTGACGGTTGGGATGTCAATTATGACCAGTGGTGCGACTGCGAATCGCCCGATCTTTATCCGGTGGGTTGGTGCGAATTGGTCGGATATCATTTGGAGGGACCTCGAGACAACGGTAAGGATGTGCTAGACTGTCTCAAGTTCACACTTGCGTCGAAGCAATTTTTAGGAATTAACTGAAATAAATGAATTTTTTTTTTATTGCAGGACAAGGGTTTGAGAAAAAACGTAAAAACAAAACTCCACCTTACCGAGGACCTAGAAAGAGTACGAAACACCGTTAACGAAACTAAATATTAAATATATAATTGGAATTTGTAGAATAAGCTGCTATTTTGCAGTTTATCCTACAAACATTTCAATTATGGTACAAAACAATGATGTACTTTTTTATGATTTCTTTTTGCAAAAAAAATGAAGAGAAGAGAACTAGACTTTTTGGGGCATTTGGAAGGCCAAAAAGTATGGATAAATTAGGTTTCTCAGGCGAGGATGTTAAGCAAAACAACGAGAATTTCGGTTTGCCTCAAAACATCGCTGAGCAAAATTTCAAAGGCATTTCTCAAAAACAAGACAACATTGATAATGCTCTAAGTACGCGTTGTTACTCATATTCTCATAGTTTGTTAGTTTGGTCGTGCACGTTTTAGTTGGGTTAGAAGGATCTGGGGTTGGTTCGCACGTCTGCTTGTTCGGATAAAAACTCCCGTGAGATTCCCATGCATCGCTATATGCTAGCTTCACTATTGATTGCAACCTTTGAAAGTATTTAGTTTTACATTTTGATAAATTGCGCATGTTCATCACAACGAATAAAGTTAATTACATTTGTGTTATTTTATTAATATTACGGCTTGTTATTAAGATGGAGCACGCAGTTGCTTTCAAAAATGATTTTCATTGTTTCAGTCATGGAAGATTGCTATCAACTGGACATACAAGGCTCTCCGGTTCGAGAGAACGAAAGCGATACGGTCAACGTCGCCGATGATGACTTTGTGCTTCCAACATCGAAAACAATTCCGAGGCTCATTGACGGCGGGGGATTGACAATGACGTCTCATCAGACCGTAATCACCCCCGAATTGTGGTCGATTTTTGACGTTTCTCAGTTTTTACGAATAAATGATTGCGGCACATACTGCGAAGGTTTCACTAGAAAGGTAATGCTCAACTTCTGCGATAAAATAAATAACATTTCGTAATAGTTTGAGCATGCTACCATTAACGTTAACGAGATTGGCAGCACGGGTTTATTCTCTTGCTTTGTTGTTCTAGAGAATCGATGGCCGAAAATTCCTTACTTTGACCAAAGAACAAATTGTGAATCTGACTGGCATGAAAGTGGGGCCTTCACTCAAAATTTTTGATCTGATTCAGCAGCTCAAGGCAAAGGTCCAGAATTTCTGATATCTTTTTTTGTTGTTTTGTTTTGTAAATTACTTTCATAGATGTATCCATCATTTTACTACTCAACTGAAGTGCCTCATTATTAACAAATTAGTTTTTCGCGTATTGTTTTAGCATTTTTGACTTTTACACGAAAACTTAGTTTTCCAAATGTTTGATACAATTAAGCATTCAAACTAGCTCTTTGTAACATAACCTCGAGAAAATTGATTTTAAGTTGACCTAATTTATTATTTGCTGCGGATGCATTAAGAACTGCCAACAAATTTATTCCGCACTTGCGATGCTGGGTTATAGTTGACATCGATGCCAATGTACAAAATGAATATGTAATAATGTAATTTTTAAATTAGATTATTGCTCTAGGTTTATAGTGTTGGTTTTTTCTTAACATATGTAATAAAATAAAAGTAGAAATGTTGTCTAAGTAACATAGTGTGTCCAGTGTGTAGTTTTGGGGTCGAGGGCTAAACACGGTTGAGTGGGTTACATGCTTGCCTCTCGATCTTAAGATGCCTGGTTCACTCCCAGGTCGAGGTCGGTGGGAATTTTTACGGATGGGAGAAATTCCCTAAGTGGCGGCTCTTTCAGATGAGAGTTTAAACCGAGGTCCAGTGTTGATTGTAGCACCTTAAAGACCCCTCGAGAGGGGGTGGAAGTCCCCCTCGTAGGCAAAATTACCAGAAAGGTGATGGAGGCACATCCCCTGGCGTTGGTGTTTAGCCCTCGTGTTGCAGAAATAGGCCAACGTTAAAAATCAACCCAACAAACATTAGGAAATTGTTCACAGGTTCTTAGGTCCATTTCATTGTAATGGATGCTCCCAACACTAAGATGATACTCTGAGGATCAGGCGGGAACCCCTATGCATGGTTATTTTTGTGCATTTTAATTTACCATGCAACTTAACCCTGGTGGTGGCAATCGTAAAATAACCTGTGATGTGGTTGCACTTGTCATTCCAACCCCTTGATGAACATTCTAGTTACTTCCGACCCATACTACTGGTTTTTCTTCCAGCGCACAGTTCGGAAATGGAATTTTCTCCCATAGGATTATATTCTAAGCTTGCGGAAATTCACGTCTGCAATATATGTAGGTCCATCAACATAAGATGGTACCATGTATTTGATAGGGTAATAAATCTAAATTCAATTGAAAATAAATAACTTTGTGTCTTTGTCCCTTAAATGCGGCATTTAATGCTTAGCACCCACATTTGCGGCCACGGCTTCCCCCGCTATTTAGAAAACATTGTTACGATATGGAATTCCAGTACACATTCAGTTCACATATTGAAAATAGACAACGTTTTCTAACATATAGAAGGTAGATTTGTTTTACGAATAATTTCATACATTCCAATCATAAATGGCGCTAAAATTTAAAACCAAATCCAGGATTATAAAACAGCGTTTGTTTAATACTTTGTATAATCAAATATGGTTCATAATTCCGACATTTAATATTGTATCATTGCTTACCAACATTTCCAAATCAATAACGTCCTTTTTTGCGTTTGCCATTTTTGTAAAATGTAATTTGTGCAACAGCATTAAAAAAAAGCATTCGATCAATGTGCTTCCACAATTTTAAACAGCAAACAGCTAGCAGTTTTCGGCAAATTAGAATCGTAAATCATTGGCTGCATGTATTTAATTTCTCGGTGCTTTGTACGTATGGTATGCATCAAGAATCTTGTTTTCCCGAACAACAAAAACATTGCCAGCTAGGAACTCCTTTGTGTACAGGGTGTCCTGTAAATAATTTGATCATCACAGTTATTTTTGGATCGAGAATATTGTCACAAACTTGTTTTTCGACGATATAGCGTAACATATGCAGAGAATGTTATTCAATACATGCCAATTAGACCTATATCCTTGAAACTAATATCGATTTTAATATAAATCCTTGGAAATTAACACATTTTTGATGTTTCTTGAATTTAGAAAAACTTATCCGTAACATAGATATTTTCTGCTGGAGCTATTCAAACAAATGCAGAAAGTCGGACCTTTGATTGGTGGTCCAGAGAATTGTGTTCGCGAACTGAATAGACCGATTTGTTCGTAGACAGTGGCGTCCGTAAACCGAGATTCCACTGTATTTCTATTACCCCTCCCACGTTGCAAACTTTGTCACTTAAACGCGGCATTAAATGAATAGCTTGTAAGGCAGTTTACATTTGAGAATCAGTCACCATTTATGTAACCAAAAAATACAGTAAAAAATCAAGAACAAATATAAATGAATGAAACATTAAATTCAGTCGTTAGAAATCACGCCTGTTTGACATGATGCAACTTTAAGAAATTCAGTTGTAAGGCACCTATGAAGGATCACAGATTATTGTAAAAGTTTCAAGCTATGTGCAAATGTTCTCAATATTTCATAATTCCGATTACCACCAAATCAAAACTAGACTGTAGTTGCAGCCACCAAACTGCTGCTGAAATACCTCTATGGCATCGCCATCTTCCATATTAAGCTAAAATGTGTGCATACAAATAAATATTGGCTAAATACAGACTATGGCTGTATCTATAATTTAGAAAGTGAGATTATATAAAGATGTAAAATCTTACTTGTTCCGGTGAATCTTTCTCAGATATTGCTTCTCCTTCATATCGAAATCTTAAAATGTTCATGTCTAAACCCTGTAACAATAGCCCAGAATCAACGAAACTATAACATTTCCAAAAAACAGTCCCACACTTTAAGTATACGTATATTTGTATTACTCACATTTCTCTCGCAATATACTTGCATTAATTTCTTCAACGACATGTTTTTTTTAATTTTGAAATACAGAACGCCTCCATTCTGATCGAGTACCTTGATATTTACACTCGTAGGCTGCTCCAATTTCTTCTCATCGATAACACTATCCAAGTTCTATATAATATATGTTACAAATTAACCAGTTGAACCATTGATATTCGAAATGGATGAAATACATACGTAAATGTAAATTTATAATTGTGGATATTTCGCTAAAAATGGCGCCACCGGGCATGGGGTAAACTTCCCTCCTCCCCCTCACTACGCCATTTCTATTACTATATGGAATTCCAGTCCGAATTTCCGTACAAATTCAGTTCATATATTGAAAATAAACAACGTTTAATAACAGATAGGAGGTATAGTAGATTTGTTTTACGAATAATTTACTACATTCCAATCATAAATGGTGCCAAAATTTAACCAAATCCAGGATTATAAAAAAGCGTTTTTTAATACATTTGTATAATCAAATGGTTCATAATTCCGACATTTTATAGTGTATCATTGCTTACCAAATTGTCATATTCAAAGTAGTCGTTTTTTGAGTCTGCCATTATGATAAAATATAAATACAGTTTTAGGACCGTATAAAAAGCGTTCGATCTTCGTTTAAAAATGTGCTTTCACAATAAAACAGCACACGGCCAGGAGTTTTCGGCAAATTAGAATCGTAAATCATTGGCTGTATTTAATTTCTCGGTGCTTTGTACGTATGCATCAAGAATCTTGTTTTCCCGAACAGCGAAAACGCTGTCAGCTGTGACGTCCGCGAGGGAAACATCGCTCGTTACCATGTATCCGGCGATTATAGTCTCTACGTACAGGGTGTCCTAAGTAAATAATTTGTTCATCACATTTTCAGCAATGTAGTTTCGTGTTCAACGGAAGTTATTTTTGGTTCGAGAATTTTTAATTGTCACAAATTTGTTTTTCGACGATATGGCATAACATGCAGAGAGTGTTATTCAATACTTGGCAAGTAAAAAAGCTATTTGCGTAATGATTGAATTTATCATTATTCAATTGTCTTTTACAGTCTTTATCACCTTATCAGCTATCGTGAATGAGGAAAACTTCCCAAAGGGGCCTCCCACTTGGCCTTATTTGAACTATTCTGAAGCAAAGCTGGTAAACCGAGGGGGATTTCCTATATTAGGCAAGTACTTTAATACGTCCATCCCATAAATGTCTTATTTAACCAATTGCAACGCTTTATTTTGGAGCAGGGAAATTCAAGCCTAGCCCATTATTTGATATATATCATGTGAGACATCCACAGCAGTCACTCTCTTGTACACCCTTTAGATCTATTACAGTCTCTTAATTGTAAAGAGCATCATGATTCGCGTTATACGAAGATCTTATATTTCTACCCTCTTTAAATTAGTTAGAACTTTTCAATGTTCACGTGAACCTCAACAACCTAGGTGACTGCATCAGTTGATTTAAACATTTAGTTTGCGATTGATATTGAAAGTCACACGTATACATTAACCAGAGTCCGGTTAAGTGCCTGCCTTTATTTATTGTTTGTTTCGCAGATATAATGCAAATTCCACTCGTGCTCCAGAGAAGCTTGGTCTCAGCTACAGTCATGGTGCCTCATCAGTGCCTTTGCTCGGATCCACCATGAGCAAATTAATAGATCAAGTTGCTGATAATTACGGCGAAGAAAGAGATGCTGTGGTCGTGTGTCATCAAGACATCCGTAAGAATTTCACGCAGCTTCGAAGCGATGTAATTATAAACTTTTTCTCACACCAGTAGCGTACTGCTTTACTCTAGCTAGTACACAATTTGAATTACTGCATTACTTAAAAATTAGAAACCGTGTAAATATATAAAATTAAATTTAGTTGCTATTCAATCATAAATATTTAAAACGCTTCGCATTTAAGTTGCAAATTTCGACAGTAGTGCATTTTTTGTGCTAGGGTTTTAATGTCATTTAAAGTGCTGGATCTCACCGTAGGTTACAACTTTGAAAAAGCGCTGATTGGGATGCTGATGATAAATCAGTTTTGAAATTAAAATATATTAACCTTGATGCAGTTCATTGTTTATTTATTGCGAAAAGTCGATTACAAATTCCAGTTAACCTTGAAATATGAAAGCTGGGAATTGTCTGTCATAAATATTTGCAATACTGTATGAAGGTTGAAAGTAGGATTCAGTCTTGGCCAGTATGTGCTAATTCTGAGATTTGTAAGAGATGTTGTCAGCAAGCAAGCTGTGATTCAAATAGTATATTGACTCTACGTTTATCAGTATCTGTCAATAATATTATCATGATAGACAACATTAGTTATAAACCAATTTCAAATATCAGCTAACAACAATTTTCATGCACAAGGACTAAAAATACTAAATTTTGTATTATTATGTCCAGCAAAAAAGTTCAAATTTGAATATTGCAAAGCTCATTTAGTCTATATGACTCTTTGAACATGTTTTAGTTGTCTGGGATTTAGATTTGACTAATGATAATGAATGACTCGACTAATTTATCATTGAGAAATGACAGACGTCATCTGCTGTCTGTCATACTCTTCACGTCAAGTGATACTGGATACTCGGTGCTTGATGGTATTAAATTATAAACAAACACTTCACCATTTGGAATGGGAAATGTTCAGAATACGGGAGTGTAGATCGTTTTGCACATTTTTTTTTATTAGAAAGAAACATTTGTGCAGACTTTGACATCAGTTTTATAATCATATAATTTATAATATAATAATAAATTTAAATTAAAATATTGTCTCGGTTTCATGATCAAAGATCCTGTGGGCCGAAACGTTGTGTAGAGGAATAATAATTGAGGTTTGGCTATACAAGAATCGCTCTGTCTTATTATTACCAAAGTTTGAATTTTAATATAATACCATGTATTGGAAAATATAGGAGAGTTAAAATATCCATTAAAATTAAGATTATATACAGCATAGATTATTGGCTTCCATCATTGTACAAATAGTTTTGCATTTTAATTAGTGTTCGGTATAGTATAATATTTGTTGAAAATACACGTAACGTTTTGAATTTTAATCATTTAGGTGGATAAGCTAGCGGCTGGTTTGATTAGTCTTGGTCTGAAGAAAGGGGACAGAGTTGGAATTTGGGCACCAAATATATACGAGTGGGTGGTAGCCCAATTTGCAACTGCAAGAGTTGGCTATATCTTGGTTAGTGTCTCTTTTTTCCATTTTCTTTACATATTTCATTAAATATAAGTTATAATATTGCTAAAATAATTCCTAGGTCAACATTAACCCTGCTTATCAAGCTAAAGAGTTGCTCTATTGTTTGAATAAAGTGGAAATAAATACATTAATCGCTGCAGACTCTTTTAAAAGCCAAAATTACTATAATATTTTGGTATCGGCCGTGCCAGAAGTGGAAAACTCTTCGTCCAAATGCATTTCAAGTAAAATGTAAGTATGTGCATGCTAACAATGAACCAATTTTTAAAAAATGGCCGTTTCGTATTGATTCTTCTCTTTATAGCACTCCGAGTTTACGATACGTAATAATGGTTTCGGAAAAGAATTACGAGTAAGTGTTCCGATGTAAATTAGGAGCTCAATTTATTTAATTCCAAACCCAGAAACAACTAATATATCGTTAGTGATGTTTAGCGGAGCTTTTCGTTACACGGACATCATGAATGCTGGTGGAAGTGCGGAGGAAAAGATGGTTTCTCAGATGCGTGACAAAGTACAAGTAGACGATCCCGTTAATATTCAATTTACATCCGTAAGTATCATCTAATACGAACCCGTAATTTATGTATCGACAGTTAATCATGCGTTAATGTATCGAATTAAGTTGATAATGGATTTTAATATTAAGGGAACAACCGGCAATCCGAAAGCAGCTATTCTTTCCCATCATAACATCGTGAATAACTCCTATTTTGTTGGCCGTAAATTAAAATATCACCTCGAGGTATTCAAATTTAATCGCTATTGCAATCTTTTCTTTTTCTTTGAATAAGTTAACGATTTTCAATATTTGCAGTATCACAAAGTTTGCGTTATTCCTCCACTTTACCATTGCATGGGAAACGTCTTGGGAACGATGAATATTTTGACTAATGGAGTATGTGCTGTTCTTCCTTCCCCTAGTTTCCAAGCGGAAGCTAGTTTGCGGGCCATTCAAAATGAAAGGTATGGAGATATAACCGTATTTCTTCCATGTATTTCTGTATTAGGAATTTTGAATCTTTGTTTTGAATTTTCAGATGTACATCGGTCTACGGCACACCTACAATGTTCGTGGATATGATAAACAACGAAAACTTTGAAAAGTACAAATTTCCAGCTTTGAAAACTGGTACGTTACGCGTCTGAATATCTTGTTTTACGTTTGGACACGCACTTTGTTTCAGCCTGAACTTCTTTGCAATAGGAATCATGGCAGGAGCACCTTGTCCCGAAGCTTTGGTCAAAGACGTGGTGAACAAGATGAACGCAAAAGAATTCATTGTATAGTAATCACTTTTCTTAAATTAATTAATTTAATTTTAATCTAATACATTACTTGCGCTACTTAAATGGAGCCGAACTGCAATGTTTCGCTCTAAGAACCTTTATATTAAAATTCCATAGGTGGTTTACGGTACCACCGAAACGAGTCCCGCAATTGTAAGCTGTGAAACCGACGATTCTCTCGCCACAAAGTCAACCACGGTTGGAAAAGCTTTGGATCACGTCGAGGCACGTATTACACCTACACGAGTTGGCATTTGAAATCCAAAGTATTCAATTTTTGTATTCGAAATTATAGGTAAAAATAATAGATACCGACAATCAGATCGTACCTATCGGGACTCCGGGAGAGCTTTGTGCGAGAGGTTACCTCACCATGCTGGGTTATTGGAGAGATGAGGCAAAAACTTTAGAGGTTCTAAAGCCAGAGGGATGGTATCATACCGGGTATTTATGTTGGCTCTTTAAATCATGCTTGTCTTCAGAATATGTTGTTGCAGAAGGTTTATTTTTCTCTCTCAATTATATTTTATAGAGATCTGATGGTCATGTACGAAAATGGTTATACGCAAGTAGTTGGGCGAATAAAAGACATGATGATAAGAGGAGGGGAAAACATTTATCCTCGCGAAATCGAAGAATTTTTGCACACACATTCGAAGATAGCGGAAGCCCACGTGTTTGGTGTCCCCGACGAAAGGTTAGGGGAAGAAGTTTGTGCGTGGGTTAAGCTGAGGGGCGATGGAATGCAGCTTACGGAAAGCGAGGTCAAAGCGTTCTGCAAGGGCAAGGTGCGAATCCATATATACACGGGCTTTTTTTCTCGGTTTTTAGTGTAAAATGGTAAAACTAACATATATTCTATATTCTTTCAGATTTCTCATTTCAAAATCCCACGTCACATAAAATTCGTTTCGGAATTCCCCACGACGATAACAGGAAAAATACAAAAATTCGTGATGAGAGCGGAAATGACAAAATCGCTTGGATTATAGTGTGAGAAAAAGAGATGACGTCATTTTTAAATAAATGTACACAAGTAAAAGCTTTTTAAAGTTGTATTTGCTTGTAAAAACAGCTTTGCAAAAATCTCAACTGTCTAAAATAAGTCCTAAAGCCATATCCGACAATGTAAAAACTTCTTGTAAATTGCAGTTTTTAAAATACATTTTTGTAATTTGACCAATGTTCTCGTATAGTAAAAAAATAGACTAGGCAAGACAGGGTGTCCAGCAGCCTTGAAAATTCAGAAATAATGTTAGTCTTTGAAATGGGCCTGCGTATTTATGTGCAGGCATGCAAAAATATAAACTTTTGAGTGCAAATTCCCACATTCACAAAGAGAAAGTAGATACACATGATCACACTTTTTGTAGTCGCTTTATTTCTTCTTTTAGTTCTTCTTCACTTTGTCTCAATGATGGGTTTTCTAGCACCAAATTAAGATTTTCTGTCATCAAAAGCTCACATGTGGAATATTAAATAAATGTCCAGTGAGACGAGGTGGTAGCATGTATGGACCAAACAACATTGCTCTGATGATGCCTGCCCAAATGTTCACAAAATTAATGTTGCTCATGCCCATGCGGGTGAATTGCATGAGGATTGTCCTCACTCCATATGTGGCTGTTATTGGTTGGTTGGAGCTTAAGAGGCCCAAATACAACTCGCGCTTCAAAAGCTGCTAAGCAGGTGGCGCCACCTGCCGGAATTGACGTACATTTCTCTACCTTTTGCAGCAAATTTGATGATTTAGAATCAATGAACGGTTTATACAAAAAAGGAACAAAAACATGCATTACCTTAATAATTAGAAAATTAATTCAAGTTGTTTTCTACGATTAAGATGTATCATGTAATGCAGGACCATCAACTAAAGGCAAAATTTGGATAACTTCGGAAAATTTGTTTTCTGGCAGTGTGACCACGGAAACGCTACTCTCACGTTCCCCTAACCAGCTGAGATAACCTAAGCACGTGTGTAACGTGTATTTTAAGTAGGAATACGGAATC